>APFE030608264.1:131140-178673 GCA_000404065.3 Pinus taeda | reverse complement strand
ATCATCGGTTGCTATATTATGTTTCAAAAAAAGAGTAGAGAAGGCTATTCCCCTGAGATACATAATAAGATTCCAAGAGGTACGAGGAGAGTACGAGTTACAGTTACAAAAACCTCCTTGCTCCTGCCTTCTAGGCTTTGAGATGAAATTTAAACTGAAATAAACCCTTACAAACTGAAACAAAAGAAAACAACATTTGCAAAACATCTTCTATCTATATTTATATGACTCATTCACCTCGCTGTCGACTGTTCAGGCTGATCCTCTTCATCTCCATGCTTGATACTTGAAGAGCTTGAGGGTAGGGCGTTCTTCTTTTCCATCATGTATCTCAGTATCTCTATGGACTCCTTAGCATGGGCACATCTATTTGAGAGTTGTCTGAACTGTTCATGTAACGATGAAATCCTGTGCAAGAACAGATTTATATCAGCCTCGTATTTTTCTTTTATAAGCCTGCTTTGATTTTCAATCTTTGCCTCCATGATCATCTGCTGACTGTCCATCTTGCTGTCCAAAATTCTTTGTTGGGCTCTTAACTGTTTGAGCTCTGCTTGGAGGTCAGCACAGTGAAGGCAATCTTCACTTCGTGCCATAGTTGGATGTTGTGAGTGAGAGCAAAAGGCAGGCTTTATGAACTGCTTCTGATAGAACGACCCGGGGGTGCTGGTTAAAGACAAAGTCACACTAAACTCCAAAACAAAGAGTAGAGATAGACTTGATAGAGAGACCAAAGAGAGCACTGCTCTTGAATGCACACACCGAGAATGAAGATGGGCGGCATGATAATTATCTGATCCTGGTCTAGACAGAGGCAGGATGTCTGTGATAAAGGAAGGATGGGCCACAGGGAGCTCACAGGAAAGCAAGCATGGCGTGAAATCGAAAAAGTGGAGCAGGGGGCAGAAAGGATGCGGATAGGGGTGAGAAAAGGGGCATAAATAGAATTCAAGAGGGAGATTGCTGAGCGAGGGGGGAGAACCGAAAAGAGATAAGGAGAATCAGGAGAGCGATTTGGAAGCGCAGGGGAGGGATGGCCGGGAGGTAGAAGGACGGTTGGTCCACTGACGAGAGGTGAGGGAATGGTGATTCCAATAAACTGCCAGATCCCTATGCGGATCTTAGTCACAAGCGGAATGAGGACAATCTTTGACCAAGCTATCATATCAGATGAGATGAGGTGTTGATTAGATCCAGGAGGTCTCTTCATCATGGTATATGGTGAAATGATTCCACATCGTTGCAGATAATGCAACCCAATGGTTTGGCACAAGCTTTGTTGGCTTGACTGTCAGCAATTTTATTGAGCGATCACAAAACATGATAATAGCACACGTCTTTTATGGTGTGTCCTAATATTTGGCACCACCTGATAATCTGCTCAAGGAGAGCATTGGGAAGATCCCTGTTCTGAACCATTTCATTGACGACTATCGCCGAGTCTCCCAATATCGTGACCGTGTCTATACCAAGCTTCCTAAGTTGGATAAGACCTTGGTAAAGGGCCAGGGCTTCTGCTCTGTTATTGGAAGTGTGGCCAAGACCCCACTCGTATGACAGTATGTTATCCCCATTAGCATTAAAAATAACTCCTCTCGCCCCTGCTACCCCGGGATTCGACTTTGAGGCCCCATCGAAATAGAGATAATGCCTATTGCTGTTTTTAAGCCAACCTGCAAATTCTTACTCTTTTAGCCTGATCTTCTAGTTAGGGGAAACATTGTTGTTTTTGTTGCTAGCAGCGTTGCCCTTCTGATTGTTGGTGTTTTTGTCTAACAGGTGTCCAATGAAAATGTGTTCTTCTATGCTGAGTTAACTGACATTTATACTTCTCGGATTCTTAAATGAGATGATCTCAAGGGAAAGACTCCTTGCCTTGGTGCAAAGACTTCTAACAGTCGAATCCTTGTCCTTAAAAACCTTCCAATTTTGTGCCAGCCAAATATTCCATAGCATATTGTGGGGGAGAATATCCTAGACTCTCTTCACTGTGTTATTTTTCCTGTGCTGCCAGGGGTAGTTTTTTTTCCATTTGTAAAGAATTTCTCCTATGGTGTTTTGGGTGTTCCATGGGATTTGATTGTTATGAGATAAGTTCCTCCCACAATCGATGGTAGAAGGGCATTCAATAAAGAGATGATGCATTGATTCTTTAGCAGCTAAGCAGTTAGGACAGTGAGAGGGACCATCGATTCTCCTCTTTTGCAAACTTTCGGCCGTGAGGACTTTCCCTTTGAGGAGGGTCCAGAGAAAAAACTTAATTTTTGGAATTGCATCGATTTCCAAACTACCTTCCAGTGGTTCCAACTTGGCATGGGGTAGCTGATGTTGCAAATGTAATGGTGTGTAGCTTGGATGGTGTAAGAGGATCCAGATGGGTCCCAACGATGCCCATCAAGATCGTTCTTTTTGACAGGGGCTATACTGTGCAAATGGGATTGAAGGGCAGAAAGACTTGCGTTAAGGCCATTGGGTATGGCTGGGATGGCCCAACCTGACCAAAGAAGGGTGTGAGGATCCCATTGAGAGATCTGGTCCAGGAAATGTATGCCTGTTCTTTCAAAAAAGGAAAGGATAGGGTGGAATCCCCCATATCTGTTTATTGGCTGCTGACCCATGATTCTGTCAGCTCCAATATTTATGCTTGCACCTCCCTTGGGGATTTTTGAAGTATTTTGAGTGATTAGTGGAATTTCTCTTGCACAATCGCCAAATTTTGGAGGATTCTCTATTGGGGATATCTCGATCAAGAAGCTGCTATCTAGGAAAATTAAGATATTTAATTTCCAGAACTTTTTTCCACCATGATGGGAGTCCATTAATGAGTCTCTAGATAATTTTGCCTCCAAAGGCTAAATTAAGAAATTTAGGAGATCTAATTCCAAGACCTCCTCGGTCTTGGGGCTGGATCACCTACTTCCAATTAATCAAGTTGAATTTATTTTTATCATTTTCCCCTCCCTGCCATAGGAATTCGCGAAGGACAATTTCCATTTTGTTGTGGAAGGAGGCTGGAGCTTGAAGAAGAGAAAAATGATATAGGGGAGAGAAGATATACCTTACTTAAAAAGAGTGAGGTGACCAGCTGGGTTGAGCCAAATGGATCCCCACTGCTGCACTTTTCTTTTCATTTTGTCGACTACTGTGTCCCAAGCTTTTGCTCTCAAAGGGCCAGCACTTACAAGCATACCCAAGTAAGAGAAGTGGGTCCAATCATACTTGCATGTGACTCCAAATATTTTGGAAATATTGTGAAGCACCTGTACTGTTATGTTCCAGCCATATATGCAACTTTTCAAATTATTTACCATTCTGCCAGAGTAGCTCATGTATTTATCAAGGAGAGATTTGAAGCACTTGGATATTGTAGTGGAGAACCCTCCAATCAGCAAGGTGTCATCGACAAATTGTGAATGATTTATGTTCTTGACCTCATCCCCAAATTTGATTCATGTGATTAATCCAACCCTCCGGTTGAAGTCCAACGCCCTGTTGAAGGATTCAACCATTAGAATGAAGAGATAAGGTGAGAGAGGGCAACCTTGTCGGAGGCCTCTAGAGGATTGGAAAGCTTCTCTAGGTCTGCCATTTACAAGAGGGGAGATCCATGGCCCTGAAATGCAGGCTCGAATGAGGTTGAGAAAGCGGTCATCAAATCCCATCTCCTTCAAAGCTGCCAAGAGGAAGGAGTGTCTCACTCTGTCAAATGCATTGGCCAGATCAAGCTTGAGAATAAACCCTTTCTCATTTCTGGTTTGACTCGAATGGATGGCTTCTTGCACAAGTAAAATGGAATTAGTTATTTGTCTGTTGGCTAAGAATCCCCCTTGATTTTCAGAAATGAGGGAAGGGAGCAAAGGCTTTAGGCGAGTAGCAATGATTTTTGCCAAGATTTTATAGGAGGAGTTACAGAGTGCTATGGGCTTGAAATGAGAAAAGGAAGATAGCCTTTTTTCTTTGGGGATGAGTGCTAGATGAGTGGAATTGGTATATCCTCCTATTTTGCCTTTACGTTGGATCCAATTGAGCATTTTTGTCAAGTCCTTTTTAATAATTCCCCAGAATGCTCGATAAAAGAAAATGGGAAAGCCATCCGGTCCCGGGGCTTTATCAGGTTGAAGAATCCAGATTGATCTCCTGATTTCCTCCTCATCTATCTCCTTGCTTAATATGTCATTCATTTCCCTGCTATCCTTATTGGGAGATGCTGCAATAAATCAGTATAATCCTCTGATTCCCTTGTTTCAGTTAGCAGGTCCCAATAGTGATCTGTAGCAGCTCTTCGAATGGCTTCCTGAGTTCTTTGTCTATCACCTTCAACATCTAGGATGGAGCTTACATTGTTCCTTATCTTTCTGGCTGTCGTTTGCTTGTGAAAAAAGGTTGAGTTCTTGTCACCCCCTTGTAACCATAATTGTCTCGACTTGAGCCTCCATTTTGTTTCCTCTTCTCTGTTAACTCGATATAGCTGTAAGTAGAGGTCATTTTCCTGCTGTTTGTTCTCTTGGGAAAGGCCATTTTCCTCTATTTCTCTTTGAATACTCTCCAGATTGTTCTTAATTTCTTTTTTTACCTTCTCTAGTTCTTGATACTTTGTTTAGCCCATTCTTTTATGGATTGTTTTGTTTTCCATAGTTTTATTTCCCAGATAAAACCGGGAGAGCCTTCAACGTGTTGGATCCAAGAGCTGTAAACAATTCCTGCAACTGCTGTTATATCATTCTAGAGAGAACTGTATCTAAATGGGATGGGCCCAAGGGGCCTATGATTTTCCAGCGTTAGAGTTATTGGGAAGTGGTCAGAGGCAGAGCATGTCAGAATGTTAGCATATTCGACGGAGAAAGCAGAGAGAAGTGTAATATTAATGAGAATTCTGTCCAACCGCTCCATGATGTTACGAGCACCCATCCTGTGGTTGTTCCAGGTGTATCTATGGTTTTTTGTAGGGACATCCATAAGATCATGCTCCTGCATGATATTTTCCAACTGTATTCTATTGGGATTAGGTGTAAAGCTGCCTCCCCTTTTCTCATTGGCATGGAGGATTAAATTAAAGTCACCTCCTAGAATAATGTTATTGTTCTCTTCTGCGTCTAGACTGTATTTTAGGTCATGCCAACAACTATCCTTATCTCTGCAGTGATTCGACATATAGATGTTGTAGATGATAATGACTTGCTGATCTGCTTTATTTTCCAGAGTTGTTTTGATCCAGTGTTGATTTGCTGTTTTCGAAATATAGTTCCATATACCTTGAATCTAAATTGTTGCTACTCCTCCAGAGGCTCCTCTTGCCTCACTAATGCTTCCTCTATACTGTCTCTGCTGCTCAATTACTTTACTTATTTCCTTGTGGTTTTGTTTTGTTTCTTGTAACATAATAATTCCTGGCTTTTCAGAAATGATAAGATCCCTTAGGGCTGCTACCTTAGAGGGGTGCCCAAGTCCCCAGATGTTCAAGATAATATTTTCATCATTGGATATGCGGTGTGCAAGGAGGTGCTTGCCCCCCTTGGTCCTTATTGATTGCTTCTTTGTCATGCTGTCCCAGGATATAAGTTTCTATGGGTGTCTGCATTCCCATTGCTATGTCCTTTTGCGCATTCTCATCCCTATGCTGCTTGGCAGATTTATTGCTTGGGCTAGGTTTCTTGGAGGGTTCACTTGAAACCCCGTGATCTTTAGATGAGCTTCTGGTAGTTCTGTTGAGGGGAGGATCAAGAAGAGGCTGAGAGGAAGTAATAAGAGGCAATGAGGATTCGATAGTGTCATGGCATTGGCATTCAGGGAGAGGGGGCTCCCGGGGATCGGGGGGGGGGGGGGGAGAGGACAGAGAAGGGGTTGGATGAGGGAAGGGTCTGAGGACGGGAGAGGGGAGGTGGCTTAGAGGGAGCAGGGGAGGAAGGGGTGGGATGAGCTGTAGAAGAGGTCGAAGGGCTTGAATCAAGGGGAGCTTTTACTGAAGAGACCGTTTTTTTTTTAAACCATTTCCCATTGTTCTTCTTGTGATCCATTTTCTAAATCAATAAGCTTAGTGCATCTATTGGCAAAGTGGCCATGTTCGTGACATACCTTACACATAAAGGGGATCTGCCCGTAATCCAGTTGCGGTATGTGGCTCCAGTCGTCCACTTTAAGCTTGATGGCTTGCAGGAGGCCTTTTCCGAGGTCCACTTCAAGACAGATCCATGCACAGGCTTGCATATTTTCTTTTGGTTCACTGCGATCAATATATTTGCTGACTGCATTCCCGATGGCGTGAACTGATTCATCTCCCTAGCAATGAAGAGGGGGGTGAGGGCGTTGGACCCAGACCGGGACTACACTAGGAAAATCCAGCTCTGGATTGAAATCTGGGGTCCATTTGTTGAGATATAGGCCCCTTGAGTCCATGAAATAGGGACCATTTCTAAAGATTAAATCCTTATCTTCTTTAGTTTCAAAGTGGAAGGTGAAGTACCCTTTCCTGCAGAATCTGATGGAGATTTTCCCTTATATTTTGTTGGACCAGTTCCTTTCAACCCATCTTTGAACAATTTTTGGAGATGGCCAGAGGCCTATGAATTTACCTATAAGTCCTGTTTCTGCCAGGGACAGGGCAGCCATGCGTGGGAGAACTGGGGATAGGCTGACCTCTTGAAGAACATCTAGCTTTTTGATAAATTTCGAGACTGCTGGTCGGGGGCATTGTGGGGGCAACTATTTAATCAGTATTGAAAAGGCCTGCTGAGGATCAATCCCCTCCGGTAGAGCTTCCGGAGGGGCCATGAAGGGGGGCTGAAGCTCAGTCTCCTGCGCTATGATTGCCTAGGTCGCGCGGCTGCAGCTCGGGTGCATTTTTGCTTTTTACACTTTTTTTCAATGTTATGAAGGAAAATCGATAACATATGCTTCTTTTTAATGTTTATCAAGAACTGTATAGTTTGTTAGGTTGCACTGACTTTTAATAAATTAAAAAAATTAGATTCGTGCTCCCCACCCACCAATTTCTTAGTATTCCAATTCTAATAAGTTCCTTCATGTTGAGATTATTACAATTCTAATAACTTCATCATTATTATTTATAACATTCATTTATATAAGAAAAAAATATTTAGCAAATGGTCCATTACTTTTAATAAATTTAAAACATTAGATTCGTGTCACGTGGCTCCTCACCAACCAATTTCCTAGGGATTTGAGATTATTCCAATTCTAATAAGTTCCTCATTATTATTTATAGCATTCACTTATATATAATTTTATATATAAGAAAATTTTATTTAGAAAAATGGTCCATTACTTTTAATAAATTTAAAACATTAGGTTTGTGCCATGTGGTTCCCCACCCACCAATTTCATAAGGATTTGAGATTATTCCAATTCTAATAAGTTCCTCAATATTATTTATAATATTCATTTATATATAAGCAAATTTTATTTAGCAAAATGGTCCATTACTTTTAATAAATTTAAAAAGTTAGATTCGTGCCATGTGGCACCCCACCGACCAATTTCTTAGGGATTTGAGATTATTCTAATTCTAATAAGTTCCTCATAATTATTAATAACATCCATTTATATATAAGAAAATTGTCTTTCGCAAAATGATCCATCACTTTTAATAAATTAAAAAAAATAGATTCGTGCCACGTGGCTCCCCACCCACCAATTTCCTAGGGATTTAAGATTATTCCAAGTCTAATAAGTTCCTCATTATTATTTATAACATTCATTTATATATAAGAAAATATATAACAAGTTATTTTCCCACGTCTTCACTATGGTGCAAATAAATTCCATCCATTCTAGCATTAATATGTTCCTCAACGTGTTCGAAGATCATATTGTCTAATCTAATCTTCTGCTCACGCTAGATGAATGTGGGCTAGAAGTTGTGAATTCTACGTCTTCTTCGATTAATATAAATATATATTATATTATATATATTTTCCATACCATATATAATAAGGTATTTTCCTATAATCGTGGCAACATCTTACTTCCATGTCTGCTTTACTAGTATCTAAACATACACATATTTGTACGCTGCCACAAGTGTCTGATAGTGGAAAATTTGATGTGGATAACCTCTATGAGAAGTTTGGACATTTGATATTGGATCATGAGTCTGACTTACGAGACCTTGACTGTCGAGAGGAATATGTGCCACCTCACACATGAGGAGTACAAGGTTTGAACAACTTATATGATCTATAGGGTTTATAATATTAATCTATAGGTTTAATATAAATCCAATGGGTTTATAATCATGGTCAACCATGATCCAACGTCACATTGCGATAAATATTTTCTCAATATGAAAATAAACCAATGTCGCATTGTGACAAAGTTTGTCTCAACCATGGTCAACCATGGTCAATAACCATGGTTATATTATGACAAAGATTGTCTCTTGGTCCAATGTCACATTGTTACAACCATGGTCATCCATGGCAAACCATGGTCCAACATCGCATTGTGACACATATTGTCTCAATATGGAGATCAACCATGGTCAACGACGGTCAGCCATTGTCCAATGTTGCATT
Source organism: Pinus taeda (assembly GCA_000404065.3). Lineage (NCBI taxonomy): Eukaryota > Viridiplantae > Streptophyta > Pinopsida > Pinales > Pinaceae > Pinus > Pinus taeda. Next base: position 170,142 of record APFE030608264.1, on the reverse strand, counting down.
GCGATAAATGTTGTCTCAAAAAGAAAATCAATAATGTTCAACCATATTCCAATGTCACATTCTGACAAATATTTATCTTAGGGTTTATATTCCTTGGGTTTATAATATTTATTCCTCGGGTTTAATATTATTCCCATGGGTTTATAATCCCTTGAATTTATTATTCCCTTGGGTTTATAATATTTATTTTAGGGTTTATATACCTTGGGTTTATAATATTAATCCATTGGGTTTAATATGATTCCCTTGGGTTTATATTATCAAACCCTTGGGTTTTTAGTTTAATCCATCGGGTTTATAATTTCAATCCCTTTAGCGTTTATATACCTTGCATTTATAATATTATTCTCTTGGATTTAATATTACTCTCTTGGGTTTATAATACCTTTGGGTTCAATCATGGTCAATAACCATGGTCAACCATGGTCACATTGTGACAAAGACTAACTCTTAGTCCAACGTCACATTGTCACAACCATGGTCCAACATCGCATTGTGACAAATATTGTCTCAATATGGATATGAACCGTGGTCAACGATGGTCAATCATTGTCCAACGCCTCACTGTGACAAACATTGTCTCAACATGAAAATCAATCATGGTCAACTATATTCCAACGTCGCATTGTGACAAATATTTAACTTAGGGTTTATAATATTTATCTTAGAGTTTATATTCCTTGGGTTTATAATATTTATGCCTTGGGGTTTAATATTATTCCCTTGGGTTTATAATATTTATCTTAGGGTTTATATACCTTGGGTTTAGAATATTAATCCATTGGGTTTAATATTATTCCATTATGTTTATATTATCAATCCATTGGGTTTTTAATCCCTTAAGTTTTTAATATTAATCCCTTGGGTTTATTATTCCCTTGGGTTTATAATATCAATCCCTTTAGGGTTTGTATAACTTACATTTACAATATTAATCCCTAGGTTTAATATTATTCCCTCGGGTTTATAGTACCTTTGGGATTTAGAATTAATCCCTTGGGTTTATTATTCCCTTCACTTTATAATATCAATCCCTTGGGTTTATTCAGTTCATATTCCTAGAGTAAAATATTGTTCATAGAGTTTATAATATTAATATTAAGGTTTAATATAAATCCATTGGATTTACAATCATGGTCATCCATGGTCAACGATGGTCTAATGTCATAATGTGCCAAAGATTGTCTCAATATGAAAATAAACCATGATCAACTGTGGTCAACCATAGTCCAACATCAGATTGTGACAAACATCGTCTCAGTATGAAAATCAATGATGGAAAATCATGGTCAACCATGTTAATTTTAGGGTTTATTTGTCTCAATATAAAAATCAATCATGGTCAACCATATTTCAACATCACATTGTGACAAAAATTTATGTTAGGGTTTATAATATTGATCTTAGGGTTTATATTCCTTGGGTTTATAATATATAGCCCTTGGGTTTAATATTATTCCCTTGGGTTTATAATCCCTCGGGTTTACTATTCCCTTGGGTTTATAATATTTATCTCATGGTTTACATACCTTGTGTTTATAATATTAATTCCTTGGGTTTAATATTATTCCCTTGTGTTTATATTATCAGTCCGTTGGTTTTTAATCCCTTGGGTTTATTATTCACTTAGACTTATAATATCAATCCTTTTACGGTTTTTATACCTTGTATTTATAATATTAATCCCTTGTGTTTAATATTATTCCCTTGGGTTTATAATACCTTTGGGTTCAATCATGGTCAACCATGGCCACATTGTGATAAAGACTATCTCTTAGTCCAATGTCACATTGTCACAACGATGGTCATCCATGGTCAACCATGGTCCAACATCTCATTGTGAAAAATATTGTCTCAATATGGAGATCAACCATGGTCAACGATGGTCAACCATTGTCCAACACCACATTGTGACAAACGTTGTTTCAATATGAAAATCAATGATGGTCAACCATATTCCAACGTCGCATTGTGACAAATATTTATCTTAGGGTTTATATTCCTTGGGTTTATAATATTTATCCCTTGGGTTTAATATTATTTGATCTAGGAGGATCTTGTTAGATCAGTTGCACATGTTTAGTCCATCGTCAGCATGCAGTTCATGGGCAATGTTCAGTCGTCATTAGTGATGTTTGGTTTAGTTATGTGGTCTATGGTAATCATCATGTGGGGGTTTGATGTTACATAGTGACAATTTGTTGTAAAAGTTTTGTTTTTTTTGTTTTGTTTTGTTTTTTGTTTTTTGTTTTTTGTTTTTTGTGTTGTTTTGTTTTGTTTTGTATTTGTTTTTGTTTTTTGTTTTTTGTTTTTGTTTTTGTTTTGTTTTGTTTTGTTTTTTGTTTTTGTTTTTTTGTTTTGTTTTTGTTTTTTTGTTTTTGTTTTTGTTTTCTTTTGTTTGTTTGTTTGTTTAGTTTTTTTTTGTTTTTTGTTTTTATGAAAATGATGCAAAACATTGTAATACACATAACATTGCAAAAACATTATAATTAAATCCACAGAGCTCTAACCGCGCGAGGAGAAGACCGTAGCGGGCACGAGCACATGTGAGCAGGAAAAGGGTTATCGTTAACCGGCGGAGTCGCAGTTTAGACTGCACAGTCAGGGAAACTGCAATAGCTAACCATGCAGGGGAACATAATCGTCGGGCAAAGGTTATCACATGTAGTTCAGTTGACCACAACCACCAGGATTAACATGCAAAGTGGTTGCTTATGACAAGATCACAGAAGAACCGCCTGTTCACATGCAGAACTTTAACCTATTTTGTGGATTTTGTTGACCGTAAACAGGCCAACGCTAATCCAAAGTCCATTTTGGGTTTTTAGTTGAGTTTTTGACTATTTTTAATTTAACCACCATGAACCATTAGCCTAAGGTGTCCTCTAGTGGTAAGACCGAGACCATATGAGGATTAATGCTTAACCAGATGCTATGTTTAGACATGGAAGCTCGAAATATAACCTTGAACTTTAAATTCATCCTTTTGGTCATGAAGAAGGCATTAGTGTGGTTTTAGAGATTTGTATGCAGATTTCGGAGGTTATAGGCAGTTTTGTTTTTAGTGTAACAGGAGCATCGGGAGTCAGAATTGGGAACTGTGACAGGCATTGGAAAGTTAATTTAGAGAGATTTCTTGTGACATTGACTAGAAATTCCTGCGTGCATGATCAATCTGTTTAATTTTTTGTGTAATCCACCTCCTCGGATTCAATCCTAATAAAGCAGTCGCCCATCTTGAAAGCAGACCTAGAGACGTAGTCCATTAGGGACGAACTCCATAATCAATCTTGTTGTCTAGTACCACTATGTTTTTGCTTCTTTTCACTTCTATTTACATCTTGTTTATGTTTCTCATCTATCGTAAAGTCTTTCCTTTCAAACAGTTCTCACGGTTAAAACGCTTTAAGTTAACATTCAGTTCACTGTTGGCATTAATCAATTCTACTTTAGTTTAACATATGATCATTTCAAATCATATAATTTGGTATTAGAGTAGGTTGTGTTTGTAGAATTTTTCCAGTGAATGTTAACCAGGTCAATGTCGCAACGTGGAGAAGGAACACTTGAGGAGATTGATCCAAAGATTGGAAAGTGAAGAGTCGCTCATAAGTCGATCATGACAGGATCAGATGTAGGTGAAAATCCTGAAACTAAGATGAGCGAGGAACAATTTCAACAAGAATACTTGAACATGCAACAGAGGTTGGGATAAATTTACGAAGATAAGAAGGTGAGAGATGTAGCTTCTTCTTCAAAGACTTCGAAGAAGGACAAAGGTAAAGTCAAGGTTGATAAACCTCCTTCACCTCCATCGTTTCCATCATCATCATCATCATCTTCTTCTTCTCATTCAGAATCTGAAACAGAAAAGAAACCTAAGAAAACATCCCTTTTGAAAGTTGATGTAAAATTTGAGTTACCTATTTATGATGGTGAAATGAATCCTGAAAAGTTAGATAACTGGATTAAGTAGTTAGAAGTGTATTGTCATATTCAGAACATTTCTGACGATAAAAAGAAAATTTAGTTAGCTACACTTAGAATGGGGGGAACAAATTTAATATGGTGGGAAAGAAAAACTCAGATAGATGTAAAGCGGAAAGGTAAAGTCATCTCCTCATGGTCTAAGTTTTTAAAAGCTCTTAGGAAACAATTCTATTCTTTAGCATACATGTAGCAAGTTGTTATTGATTGGCAGTACTTGAGGCAAGGTAAAGGGCAAAGTGTTTAGGAGTTTACTCAAGAGTTCAGAAAGAAAGCATTGTTGCTTGGTATTTCATTGGATACATGTGAAACTTTATTAAAATACATCGGCAATTTACATTCATATTTGCAGCATACATTATTGATGTTTAATCCAGATGATTTTGATGAAGTGTGTGTTCAAGCCATACATATTGAATCAGGTGGTAGACCATTCAAGTTTTCATAGAAACCATCCAGACAATTGGAAATCAAGGATTCCAAAGACATCAAGAGGAAGGGCAATATGAAGGGAAAGAGATCAGTGACAGCTTAGAAGGAAGGTGAAAGACCTACTTGTACCTACTGCCAAAGGATTAGACATGATGAGTCCAAATGTTGGAAACTTCACCCATAACTCAGACCAAAGAAGTTCCAGAAGAAGAAAGGTGAAAATAAGGCCAATGCAGCAATCCAACAAGATTTGGGCTTCGACTCAGGTGATGAAGGTAAAATAATCGAAATGGTTTCAATATGTAAAACTTCTGATACTGGTTCAAGTTCTAGCACTTCTGCACCTTGTTCAAACTAAAATCATCTAAATGAGGATAAAAGGGTTGAACTATTTCACATAAGGATAACTTCTAAGAACACAAAGATAGATACATTATTTGACAATGGATCATAGGAAAATTTAATATCTAAAGATTTAGTTAAGAAATTGGGTTTGGAGACACATAATCATCCAAGACCATACCCACTAGGTTGGTTAAATAAAGAGACTCAGATTAATGTCACAAAGTAGTGTCGGTTAAAATTTTCCATAGCAACTAATTAAATTGGTGAAGTGGATTTAGATGTGATTCCAGCAGATATATGTGGAGTAGTGCTAGCAAGTCCTTATCTCTATGATAGTGATGCAGTGTTTTATAGGAAAGAGCATAAATACCATCTTAAGAAAGATGGGATTTAATTTATTGTTAGGGCACATAAACTTAAAGCACACTTGGATTTAGTTTCAGTTAATCAGATGAAGCCATTAATAAGTTCAAGTAAGAGATATATACTTATGGTTGTAAAAGAACAACATAAGGATTGACAAGATGTTTTTTCAGGTTGTGAATCTCAGTTCAAAGATAGATTGGTTAAAATGGTAGATTCTTTTCAAAATCTATTTAAGGAACCAAAAAATCTTCCTCCTAAAAGAGAATTACACCATGAAATACAATTAATGTCTAATGCCCCTCTTCCTAATATCGAAATGTATCACCAATCAGTTATAGAGAACGAAGAAATAAAAAACAAATCCAAGAATTGATTGAAAAGGTTTTATTCGACCTAGTTCATCTCCATGTGGCTCACCCATAACTTTGGTTCCTATGAAAGATGAGACATGGATAATGTGTGTCGAATTTAGGGCCTTAAACAAGATAACAATAAAAAACAGGTACCCTCTTCCCAGGATAGATGATTTACTTGATCAACTAAAAAATGTTGTCTATTTCACTAAGTCAGATTTAAGAAGTGGGTATCATCAAATCCGCATAGCAGAAAATGACATCTGGAAGACTACATTCAAAACTAGGCAGGGACTATTTGAATGGTTAGTAATTCCTTTTGGTTTGTGTAATTCACCAACAACTTTCATGCGGGTTATGAATGATGTTTTTTTCCCATACATTGATGAATTTGTCATAATCTACTTAGATGACATTCTGATTTTCAATTCCAGTATAAAAGATCATGTTAAGCAGGTTTTCGAAGTATTGCACAGAGAAAAGTTGTACCTTAAATTTTCCAAATGTGAGTTTGGGAAAACTTCACTGAATTATCTTGGTTACATAGTTGGAGGTGGAAGTTTTAAAATAGATCCGGCTAAAATCGATGTGATTGTTAAGTGGCCAAGACCACAAAATGTGACTGAAGTTAGAAGTTTTATAGGTGCAATTCAGTATTGGAGAAAATTTATTGCTCAATTTTCTTTGATTGCTTCACCGTTACATGCTTTAAGAGGTTCTAAATTTCCCTTCGGTGGGGAGGTAAACAACAAAAACCTTTTGATACACTTAAGCAGAAAATAGTCACAACACCAATCTTAGCTTTACCAGATATTCAACAGCCATTCGAAATTGAAATAGATGCTAGTGGTTATGGAATGGGTTCAGTCTTACTTCAAAAAGGGAAACCAATTTGTTTTCATTCAGAAACCTTTTCTAAGGGAGTAATGAATTATTTGACATATGATAAAGAAATGTTTGCTTTGGTTGAAAGTGTTAAGAATCGGAAACATTATTTAATGGGTAAGGAAACAGTGATTCACACAGATCATCAGCCGCTTCAGTACCTTCAGTCTCAAACTAAGTTGCAACAATCTCATCATTACAGATGGATGGGATTTCTTCAACAATTTCACTTAGAAATTAAGTACAAGAAAGATGTCACAAACAAAGTAGTTGATATGTTGTCTAGACCATCTTTGAATGCTTCAGTAGTGCTGCATAGTAGTTCTTTAAAGCATGAAAGTTATATAGAACAATATAGTATGGATGCTGATTTCAAAGTTATTTATGAATCAGTAACTCATGGTTCTTAGGCGGAAGAAATCAATTATCATGTCCATGACAAGTTGTTATTTCATCTGGGTAAATTATGCATACCGCAGACAGAAAGAGTGCATGTTGTCCAGGAAGCACATTCTTCTTGCATTTCAGGACATTTTGGAGTAAGCAAAACAATGGCACAAGTTCAAAGGTATTGTTGATAGCCTCGTATATATGAAAATGTTGCTAAATACATTAAAGGATGTGTGATATGTTCGACCAACAAACGAATCAATCAAAAGATTGGTTTGTACATGCCACTTCCAGTTCCTTTGTGACCATGGGACAATATTTCCATGGATTTTGTTGGAGGGATTCCTATGTCTAGGAGAAGGGATGATTACATGTATGTTGTGGTTGATAGATTTAGCAAGATGTGTATTCTTGTTCCATGCAAAAGCAAGTGACAGCTGAACAGGCTGCAAAGATGTTCTTCGATCAAGTATGGTTTCATTTTGGGTTATCTACTTCCATTATTTTTGATCGAGACACTCGTTTTGTAGGAGAATTTTGGTCCACTTTATTGGAACTCATGGACACAAAGATGAAAAAGAGCACAATTTTTCATCCACAGACCGAAGTGGTGAATAGGACAATCATACATATTCTCCGAGGTTATTGTAGTAAACATCCTAAGTTGTGGGATGAATCTTTACCTTATGTGTAGCATGCTTACAATCGAGCCTTACATTCGTCAACTAATCGATCGCCATTCGAAACATGTTTTGGGTATCTACCGAAGTCACCTATGGATTTCATGTTCGGTGAAGAGAATAAAGTGGGTGAACATGATGATGTGAAAAAAGTAGTTAAGTTCATTCAATAGATACAACAGATACATGCATCAGTGTAGGATCAGTTAGAGAAGAGTCAGGCCAAGTATAAAATGCGCTATGACAAGCATCGAGTCGATCATCATTTTCAGGTTGGCGACCAGGTATGGTTGTATATCAGTAAAGACAGGTTAAAAGGAGAAGGTAAGAAACTGAAATCTATCAGGTATGGCCCTTTCAAGATTATGGACAAGATTGGAAATAATGCATTTCAATTAAATTTACCTCCTTACATGTGAATTTACTCAGTTGTAAATGTGGAAAATCTAAAATTGTATGAACCTCTGATGATCATGGATCCCGAGGAAGATACACATATTCCGAGTATTGATGATTTGGCACCTGAGTATATGAATGAGTTGCAGGAAGATATCATCTTTGATAGGAAGATTCAATCTTCGAGGCATGGAGATGTTGAATATCTTCAAGTAGGACTCAAGGGTATGAATCCAAGCAAGGCAAGGTGGATGGAGATCGGAAAAGTGAGGGAACTGTACCCTCACCTGGTATCTGCGTAAAATCAAACTTTTATGGTCCAAAAGCTTTCAAGTGGAGAGGATTGATCTAGGAGGATCCTGTTAGAGCAACTGCACAGGTTTAGTCCATTGTTAGCATGCAGTTCATGGGTAGCGTTCAATCGTCGTCAATGATGTTTGGTTCAATTATGTGGTATATGGTAATCATCATGTGGAGGTTTGATGTCACATAGTGACAATTTGTTGTAAAAGATTTTTTTATTATCAAAATGATGTAAAAGTCTAAAGGCTTATAGTAAGACATGATAAACCTAGCCCTAAAAAGCTAAGGAACAAACTTAAATACTAAAACCCTAACAGAAAACCCTCTCGGGCCATGTTAAAACAATTGCAAAACATTGTAATACACATAACATTGTAAAAACATTATAAATAAACCCACAGAGCTCTAACCGCGGGGGGAGAAGACTGCAGCGGGCATGAGCACATGTGATCAGGCAAAGGGCTACCGTTAACCAGGCAAAGTCACAGTTTAGATTGCATAGTCAGGGAAATTGCGGCAGCTAACCACATAGGGGAACAAAACCATCGGGCGGAGGTTATCACATGTAGTTCAGTTGACTGCAACTGTCGGGCTTAACATGCAAGGTGGCAGCTTATGACAAGACGCAAAAGAACCGCCTGTTCACATGCGGACCGTTTACCTATTCCACGTAGTTTCTTGACCACCAGAAGGCCAACGCTAATCCAAAGTCCATTTTGGGTTTTTAGTGGAGTTTTTAACTATTTTTAGTTCAACAACCATGAACCATTAGCCTAAGATGTCCTCTAATGGTAAGACTGAGACCATATGAGGATTAATGCTTAACTAGATGCTATGTTTATCCATGGAAGCTCGAAACAGAACCTTGAACTCTTTAAATTCATCCTTTTGGTCATGAAGAAGGCATTATATTGGTTTCAAAGTTTAGTATGCAGATTCTGGAGGTTATAGGAAGTTTTGTTTTCAGTGTAACAGGAGCATTTGGAGTCGAAATTGGGAATTGTGATAGGCGTTGGAAAGCTAATTCAGAGAGATTTCTTGTGGAAATGACTAGAAGTGCTTGTGTGCATGATCAGTCTAGTTAATTTTCTGTGTAATCAACCTCCTTAGATTCAATCCTAATAAAGCAGCTGCCCATCTTGAAAGCGGACTCGGAGATGTAGTCCATCAGGGACGAACTTCGTAATCAATCTTCTTGTCTGGAATCACTGTGTTTTTTCTTCTTTTCACTTCTGTTTACATCTTGCTTATGTTTATCATCTGTCATGAAGTCTTTCCTTTCAAATAGTTCTCACGGTTAAAGCACTTTAAGTTAACATTCAATTCACTGTTGGCATTAATGAATTCTACTTCAGTTTAATATATGGTTATTTCAGTTCATTATTCCCTTGCGTTTATAATCCCTTGTTTTATATTATCAATCCATTGGGTTTTTAATCCCTTGGGTTTTTAGTATTAATCCCTTGGGTTTATAATATCAATCCCTTTAGGGTTGATATACCTTGCATTTATAATATTGATCCCTTGGGTTTATTATTCCCTTCAATTTATAATATCAATCCCTTGGGTTTATTTGGTTCATATTATTAGGGTATACTATTATTCATATGGTTTATAATATTAATCATAAGGTTTAATATAAATCGATTGGGTTTACAATCATGGTCATCCATGGTCTACGATGGTCCAATGTTACAATGTGCCAAAGATTGTCTCAATATGAAAATCAATCATGGTCAACCATGGTCCAATGTCACACTGTGACAAACATTGTCTCAGTATGAAAAATCAATGATGGTAAATCATGGTCAAGAAAATATATTTTAGGGTTAATAATATTTATCTTATAGTTTTTATACCTCGGTTTTAAAATATTTATCCCTTGGGTTTAATATTATTCCCTTGCAATAAGCCACTATAGATATTGGAGATAGAGAGAGTTACGGTATGACATTTACAACTATATCAAGAGTGAAATCAATAAATTGTTTGCAGATTTCACTGCCCTTTTCTTTTCATCGTTATGCAAAAATGCAAGACAATGCGAGAAGGGATTGGTTGGAAAGCATGAATGGTCATGATAATTATTTTGTTGATTTGAATTGGTGCAACTTTTGTCATCGACTCAGTGTGTTTTGGAAGAGACTAGCGTTTAATAATTGTGTTCTGGTGGAGTGTTTAAAGTTGAGTTTCATATCAACCACATTTAAATTGTTATTTGATTTTTATTAAATGTTTATTTCATAATTAGTTCATTATTATTTCTTAAATGATTTTTTTTGTAAAGCTTGGCAGGTCCATCCATTTTCTATTATATATTAGGAAAATTTACACCACACAGATTTATCGGGTGGCCTCAATTTGCCTCGAGGGGAAACCAATTCTGTTGGCCACCAGTCAACATTATACGCCATCCAAAAACAAAGTTGCTTCAGTATTTTTAGTAGAGCTAGGTAAGTTTCAATCTCGTGTCCAAATACTATATAAATATACCAACTGACATATGCAACATAAAGTTTAAAAGCTACCTGCATAAACAAAAACTAAGCATAATGAAACTAGTCTTTCTGAACATTCATCTCATCAGAGATAGATGCGACAGGAGCAGGATCTTCAGCAGTTGACCCTGGCATGCCATACAACTCCACGATGCAAGGGATGTGATAGTCAATACGATGCATCCTGATGTCTTGTTTGTGGAACTGAAATAGGATTTTCTCCATGTCTTTTGTATAGCTAGGCAGGCCTTGCATTCTGACTGCCATCCCCACAGAGATCTGTTCCATCACTTTGCTAAGAAAAATTTTCATCAAGAAGTACAAGTACAAGGTGTGTTTGAACTGCGTAATTCTACCTCATGTATTCCCTGGATCGAGCACCAACGACCTCCAACCTTCTATCTCCTCATCTGGTTCTCTTGCCTCTTTGATCTCAACTTCCCAGTCGTCAATCAGCTTACAAATTCCTTCATCGGTTTCATCCCGATATGTTGCAACTGCCTGTGTTATGAGGTGCTCAACAGGCTTACGGCCCGTGCGGCCTTCCGTCGTGCTCGGTCTCTTGGTTTCCTGGTGGACTGAGCCCTTGCCGCCATGAACACACCCTCTCTTTGCTGGAGCCATACCCTGTTCCTTGATGCCCTTTGGACAATCAAACAACGTTAGTGCCATCAGTCCATTCACATCCTCCCGATGCAACTGCTCATACCATGCCTCTTTGCCCTGCTTCACCTTCTACGGTTAAGGTATCCCAGTGCCCACAAGTGGCTAGGGTAATAGGGTTTCAAGCGTCGTTCCCCAAGCTCCTCATAGTGCCCCTCCCCCTTGCCATGGTGCAATTGCCTGTCACCCCCTGCAGTTGGAGCCAAGCCTTCAAGCCCGTCCAGAGTTTAACTCTGTGATTTCTATCACACCCACATATAGCTCCCGCAACCAGCATCTGCCCACCCTGGTTATGATTTCCCTTCTTTCCCTTATACTGCCTAGGGTCCCTAGCTGCACCCTTACTACCATGCATATGCAGATACCAAGGTTTTCTCAGCGAATCACTGACATAACTAATATCTTGCCCCCTTGCCCACGATTCTTTCCTACCTCTTCCTTCACCACTCAACCTCCCCAGACATGCCACACCTGTTATAACCTATACCCCTAGTCTGAACCACTAAGTAGGGGCCTATATCTCTGCTCGACTCAACATTACTAGTGCCATTGCTGAGACTCTGGCTTAATTGCAATAAAAACAAAGCGCAGTGCTGGACCATGGCCCTCCCTTTCCTCCCCCTGTTTCTCTTGGACAGTGCTTAGCCCCATTGGGGCGGCCTCATGCCCCTCCCTTCCCCCCAACGAAACCCCACCAGCTCATGTAATTGATGCAGGAACCCAACCAAATCATTGAAATGAAGCGGGAACGAGACCGAATTACATACCAGAGAGTCGTTGCGAGCCCACAACCAAGGTGGCTTCGCCTCTGTTCCACTCTGAGACGCCTTCCTTCTCCATTGCAAATTTCTCTGGCCCGACACGTCGAATTCCATTCCCATCTCCGCCACCCTGCCTTATTCCTCCCTCTACCACCTTGCCAACCCACTGACCATGCATTCATGGCTAAGGACACCGCTCCCCTTGCCTTGAGCATGTGGGGGACGACGGTAATTAACGTCCCGGTACTAACTATGTCACTTCGAAGCATGACGCTTCTGACACCCTCTCTCATCCCGTTTGGGAGATTTATTAAATGAATATTAATATAATTGTCGTTATTATATTTATTTATTATTATTTAATATAATAGTAATAATATAATATTAATTATTATTAATATGTTCTTATATTATATATAATATTATTGATATAACATTAATTCTTAGCATTATTAATAATTGATATATGTGCTTGATATGGGCCTATCACCATTTATCAACCACATTTATTAATGTGGTTGTGCTAGTAATTAAATGTTACTTATATGATTGAAAAGGTGTTAGTAAAAATCCAACTTTTATATTATGATTTATATTTATTCCCAATAAATGTATAAGTATATATATCTTATAATAATTACAAATTCCATGTAGTAAAAATAAAACATACAATAATATTTGGGGAGGACCATTCGAGTCTCAATTTCATCGACATTTATTATACGTGCTGCAGGCATGGTATAACACATTCAATTTTTCCTTTGACTGCCTCTTAGTTTGTCTTTGACAATTTTTTTTTGTCATTTATCTATAGTTTAACCTTAGGAATTCAATTTTTATTATTATTTAAATTTATTTATTTGTAAACTGACTGGTTGAGGTCTTATTATGAGATTTTTAGTAACTTCTTAATTAGTTACTATTTTTTTAGTTTTTTCTCTTTTTATTTATTTAACTTTATAATTGATTTTATTATTATTATTATTTAATTTTATGATTTTTTAGAAGTAAAGGGGAAATAAGAAGTCTATGATTTTTATAATTTTTTATTTAACTTTTATGAAAAAACCTATAAAAAGGTCAGTGTTAATAAACAATTTTATATGATCTAATAAATTTTATTAGAAAATTTTTAATTTTTAATTTTCTTTTAAACATAATATATAAAAATCCATATGAATATAAAATAAAATAATCTGGATTTTCATATAAATGAATTTTTTTTTTTCTTTTCTTATTATAACTGTTTCTGGAAAGGAAACAAATGAAGTAAGACTAGTTGGGATGGTAACAAAGGCAACACATTTCCATGGTTACCTGTAGGGACATATAGGGAAATTTCCAAAATTTCCATAAACATTATCTTGTCTTTGAAGATTATGGATTTAGCTCGCCCGTGCTTGGATAAGATCTTTACAAACATCTGGATAGGTTTTTATATTTTGAATGATTTGCCTAAAAACATATGTAATTTCCAAATCACCATTCTTATTGGGTAGATTCAAGGGTTTGGTGAAAACGTGAAAGCTACCTCAATACCTTACTTTTCTAGATGCAATTTATATTTAATTTAATAAAATCATGTATCCCAATTTGTCATCCATATATTGTTCGCATCGAGATACTCTTCGAATTCCTGAAACATAAATGTTGTCCATTTAGTGCATGATTTATTGAATATATTATTAGACACCTAGTTGCTTTAATGACATCATTGCCAAATTTCAAGGTTCAGTTGGGTAGATTTCTTAGGGAAAGACCTACTATATCCAGTGGAATGCGTGCCTTCACAAGCTTTGGAATTCCAAATTTATTCACAATGTGTTTTTGTGTCTAAATTTGCAGGTTTCATTTCATAGCACATCAACGCAATCAATTCAATTAAATTCCATCTTGGAGTGAATCTGCCCTGCTCCTCCCTTGTCCTTGTGCAGGCGCAGGGGATGCACTGACCCATGGATTTGGCTTCTTGAATGATTCTCATTCATTTCATTCTGCACGCCATAAATAAGAAGCAGCCACAGGTGCCCACTTGGGTTCACTCTTCTTTGCCATGATATCCTGCCACAAATATATCACCATGCTTTGTTATTACAGGCCTTCTTGTACCTATTCAGATCATTTTGGATTTTTGGGTTTTCATTTATACTCAGAATGGTGCTCTCCAATTTTTCATTTTTCTAAGGTGGTATGTCTAGAATCTTGTCTTGTATCCAACAATCTAGGATTTTTATTACCACATCTTTGATCTAGGTTGCCTATTTTTCAAATTTTCCTAAGGTGACAAATGGTGGAAGTACATTATGGACAATTCATAGTCGTGGATTTCACTCTAGGTGTCACGACCCCAAGCACTAATTATATCAGATTTTGGGTAAATGTGTGCTCTGCTTTAATTGTTTTAATATGTTATTCTTATATGCACTTCGATATTGATAACATAAGGACAATTTCTTAATGCTTAAACGAGATCTGAAGCTAATTTAATTATGTATATGTTTTAGTGTGATTGTTGTTGGTTAAATTTCGAAAGAATATTACAACATCCTGTATACATTAAATCATTGCAAAAATAACTTCAATCTTTCGCTTAATGTTGTAACTTCTTGAGTGGTATAGGTGATGATTCATGCTTTGAATGATGCTCTTAAGAGTCCATATTAGGAGATTACATCAATATTCCATGGCAACATTTTCTTCGTATTAAAATGATTCAAACAATCCATTAAAAATATTGATAGCTATGGGTATAAGATTGGAAATATCATGCTTAAGACAGATTTCATTACATCTAAAAGAAAATCAAATCTTAGAATATTTGGGCGTTTGCTATGAATTATTCATGATGGCGAAATTTTACTATATAAAAGCTTGAGTGCATGCATAATATTCTTTGAATGCCTATTTGATCTGAGTTATTGCATCCACTAAAATAGACTCGAAGATTCGCTCTAATTCCTAGTCATATTTCTTGCTAGAATAACTAAGGTTAAATTGGTAACATACCTCTTATTTGGGCTTCATGGTTGAAGGTTTCATTGTGTTCAGTTCTTTTCTTTTAGAAACTGTAATAGTTCTCAAGATTTGATAAGTGCAACAATTCTCGGGAGTTCATAAGTTCCACATTTACAAATTTGTAATCACTTTGCACTAACTTTGTGCTTAAATATACTCATAATCTGTAATATAACAATTTGGACATTCTGTATGAACTTGATGAGATAGCACTTCAAGTAATGACACAATAATATAAATTGTTTTTGGATCTCTACAAAATCTACAGAAGTATATGTGTACATGACATCTTTTGTGTCATTTGTAATTTCATAATTCAAATTCAATTTTATTTTGGTACTTGTAAAACATATAAGGCAGTTTCATTGTCCGTATTTGTCTCTCGTATGTATGTTTTAATTGATCCACCAAACCATTTTCAACATTTTTTGGTTTACTGGATTAACTAAGTTGATTCACACCTTTATTTCATTTTCAACCATTGTCTTGATTATAGAGATTCTACTTGGCTTCGATAATTTAGTTTTTCTTCGTAGTTTGAAATGTGGGCAAGGTTAATAAAGTGACCTTTTGTCCTCCTTAGCTTTATTTTGTTATTACATATGTAATTGCCTTGAACTATGATGCTATGATGCATTTGATATTAGGTAAATCAAATTTTCAATCAACTTTCGTGACAATTTACATGAACAATGAAGAATTATAAATTTTGATTGCTTTTACTTTCAAACTGTCTTATATTTTTATATGACATCTATAATTGTAATTTGTAACTATAATTTATTTCCTTAATAGTATTTTCTAAAAAAGTGATTCCCGAACTTAAACCTATCACTAATTAAAGTTATATAGTTTCATTACAGTTTCACCTTTCAGCAATCCAAACTCCAATTTCCCTATATTTAAACTAAGCTGCCTATCACTAATTAAAGTTATATAGTTTCATTATAGTTTCACCTTTTAGCAAACCAAACTCTAATTTCCCTATATTTAAATGAAGTGGCAGGTACTAGTTGCTACGTAGCACTTGTTCAATTTCAAGATCGGCGGATTTGCATTTACTTGGAGTCATACCATAGGTGAATGAATAATCCTAAATGGCTTTATATTTGGACCACATAAATCCTTCCACAACATAGGTCCTTTTTGCTAAGCTCGCTTGTTAAAATTGATTAATGGTTGAACATACAATACCTATCCCCCTTGTGAGTCGTTTGATCATTTTAATGTTGGCAGTTTAAGAGGCAATTTTGGGTTATTTTTTTGGACAAAGTGTTTTTTTTTCTCGATTTTATTTGAAAATTAGAAATTAGGAAAATTATAATTCTAAGTTGTTAAATTTGCATAATTGAAATGTTTTAAGGTTTTTTCATGGTGTTGTATTTGTTTATGTATTCAAAAATGGAATTTAAATGATTAAATATTGCGATCTCACTCATATTCATGTTGTTGGATTTGATGAAAAAAACCAAAATGTTGCCTCATTAAATTACATCAATTTAATGTAATTGTTAATACCTCATCGAACCAAACATTACCAAATATTCAATGGGATTTAGAAAAACTAGATTATACTAGGTCAAGGTCTATGCTTTCTATATTTTTGATGGGGGGTTAAGGGGAAAAAACATCTAAAGGGAGTTGGAGGAGGGAATTGCTATCACTATAAAAGCTAATTGAAAAAGCATTTAAGGTATAGGGAAAATAAATTGGCCCTTACAATCAGATTGAGTTGAATGGGTTTTATTCATCACTAAGAGTCATGGAATGCAATACACATGGTCATGTTCATAATAATTTTAATTTATCATTTGATTTTAAAAAAAAATATAACACAGATTATTGGCTCAAATGTCATATGGAGGATTTCTAAAAGGGTTATTTCAACAACATTTACCTTTTATTTTGAATAAAACTTAAACAGAGTGAGAATTACCTCATTGTCATTGTTTTGTTTACCAAAAATATTAGGGCAATTCTTGGACATTTTCCATACTAATATAATTGTTTTCTTTAACCAAAAAAGTTAAGCACAATTCTTTAGACATTTTCCATAACAATAATAACAAAAAAAAGTTTGAATTCAACAATTATCAATTCCAGTATAAGAAGTGCACCCTGATCAAGTTTCTAACCATTAATGCTTACAATGTACCCAATTGCATACACAAAATTTCTTATTAAAATTTGGAAGTTGAATTTATGATAAACGATTGTAATTAGCATCGATCTATCATTACCTTTGGAATAACTAATAAATCATTTATTTTTGAAGTGAAAGGATGTAAAAAATGTCTCATAGCGAAAGATATTCTTTTATGCTTAAGATTTTTCATTTTTTCATAACAATTGTTGTTGAAAATCAAATAAACTTCCTATGTTTATAGGCAACCCTACTAGTGTGGGAAAATCCTTTTATTCCTTTCAAGCCCCCTCAAAATACAGTTAATTTTGAAATATTCATAAATTTGAGAAGTTCCATTCCACTTCACATTATGCAAAATCTGTGATTAAATATAGGCATATTGATGCTAAAAATACTATAATTTTAGCCATGCATAAACATTTCTACCATATACTTGCAACCATGAATGCTAAAGGCACTAGTTGTCCAACATAGGAATCTGTTGTCTTCCTTCTATGCAAAATATTTTTCCATGAGAGAGCATTGTCACTTCACTCATCTCTTGACATGTTTGTTAATAATATCAACTACACTTTGTATATCCAACAATCATGGAAATCAATAAAGGGAAAAGGAATCACTAGATAAGAGCAACTCTTATACATGTTATACAAGTGATATTTTGCAATGTTAGTAGCCAAAGAAAAATGGGCCTCAAAATGAAAAAGGGTGGGTGTTTTGATAATATAACTTGGCACGAGTATTTGAAACTGCATAGAAATGTGATAATTTGAATCTCATATACAATGATCATGAAATGAATATGAGGTTGCAACTTAATAAATATTTGGAAAAATGAGCACCACATGGCTAATGTTAGCTTGAAGCACTTCAACTATGAAAACTATCTTGTTGGATTATGAGAAAAAAAGGTTACTATTTCAATACTTCATTGCATTCATAGATATAATAAGTCCCACCTACAAATAATGGAAGAATCCATAACAATTAATGAACATCAAAATATCATAGTTCTCATATTAGGTTTCCAGTGATAATCATTGGATATCTTCACCACTGGTGGGTGGGATCATGTGTAGAATAGCTAAGAGAGAGCACCAAAATACCAACAAAGACTTTCCATGCATGATGTAATTTGGTTTATAGTTTCATTTTCAACATATCTTGGAATCTTCCCTTATCCATCAAAATTGGCATCATGTTGTTCAACATATTTTCCTTCATGATGGTCATAATCTTGAGCTACATGAATTTTGTCATAATTATATTAAATTGTACCTTTGAAATGGTTGAATGATATCAACCTTTAAAACTATTTATCCACGTGATATTGAAAACAATATCAACATAACATTGTTTGTGAAATAACATTTACGACCTAAAAAACACCACAAGGGAGTAGAAAGAGAAAACATAAGAAAGTACTTTGAAATAAAGCTTCCAAAATTTGATAATCTAAATATGTTCGTACTCCATTGAAAATTTACCTCCAAATAAATTACGACAACAATTATTATTGAATGATGAGACTTAACCTCTACAACAAAATGATGTGCCACATCATTAGCTAGAGTATGAATATCACCCTACTTATCATTTAAACTCTAGAAATAACAAGAGCCACGAGGTGACAATATCACTACTTTTTCACATTGACACCATGTGCCTTTTGTCTATTGTGCAATGTTGTGTAACATACATTGTGTGTGGTTGAGCATTGACATTGTTGGTAACATCATTAGTTGTAATGCCCATTTACGTACACTTTAATTTGTGAATAATTGGGTAAACCAAATTTGATTTCTGTTAGGGTCCTATAATGTTTATAGGATCGTTTGATTATAGTTGATCATTATTATGTTTGAAATGTTGTAAATAATATTCCATGTTGCAAATTATTTCCAAAAAAGGTCAAAACCTTATGAAAAATAAAAAATATGCTTGCAAGTCAGAATGCAGCATTAGAGGATAATTAAGTATGTTGAGATTAAATTAATCACATAATTTAAATGTGATTAAATGAATTGTAATAAGACCTTAGTACTATAAATTTGATTTTAGTGTAGATTTGAAAATGAAAAATGGAGATTTTTCGTATGTGGTTAAATAGCGCGCATATTCACGCTCCCGATCACAGTGCCTTTTTCATAGGACGACTCCAATGTCTTTTCAGACCCCCCATGATTCTCTTTAACGACGAGGGGGGGGGGGGGGGGTTCTGAAAAGCGGTTTCCCGCTGCTACGTGTATTCCCCTCATGATTTCAGACCCCTACCCCCCCCCCCCCCCCCTCTAATACCACAAACAACCTCGACCCCCCTCCGAAAGCGGTTTCCACCGTAACCCACATTCCCGTCAACATTTGACCTCGCTGTCACTCCCACACCACCCACTGCCTACCACTTGGACTGTTTTCCCCACTCACCTCCACATCATCGCCCACTTCCATGTCATGTATGTTTCATGGTCAGTTAAACCATGTTTTTTCCTATACAACATAGTAATTTAAAACATGTTTTACAAACAACTGAGAACGAATTTTCAGAAACGGAAAGATGTTTTTTTTTATTATAAAATCCTCATGTATAAAAAAATCTCTTAGTTTTCTAACAACTATTATGGTTTGAGAGATTCAGATGAATCTTTGCAGGCATATTTTCTCGAATTTCCTGTTTTTAGCCAGTATTTGCAAATGCAGTTTCCAAGTAGGTGGAAATGAATTTTCAAAAAATGAAAGAGGTTTTGGTTTCCAACATCATCATGTACAAAAACCTCTCTCCATTTTCTAACATATAATATGGTTTGGGATATACAAAGTGATTATAGGACCCCATTTTTCAGAATTTCGGGAGGAAAAAGCTCAAAGATAGTTAGTGACTTGGAGGCCAGTTCATCAAATAAGAGTTGCTATCAAATTCAAATTGCTCTTCTTTTTCACCAAAAATCCACAAAGATAGTGCCCAGTAGATTCATTAGTTTTGAATGTCCTATATTTCAGTTCTATTTGTGTAAATACAGTTTGAGATATTTGTAACAAATCTTGATATTTTTTCAAGATATTTTAGTTTAGAATTTTTATAGATACTTCATCATTTGAAGTAAGAGATGTTGGTTTTTGAACAAAATAACACTATTGTATATTGCTGAAGCATCAATGGATGGTCCAAGTAATACAAAAAGCTCTTTCACAGGATTCTTGTGTCAAGTTGTTGGTGAAGTGCATCTATCGTCTTATTGTTTATATTTCTATGTTTATAGCACATATTTGTTTCAAAATAGGAATTATTCAATAGATAAGTAAATGGAAGAATTTGTTTAA
The DNA here is from genome assembly GCA_000404065.3 of Pinus taeda. Classification (NCBI taxonomy): domain Eukaryota; kingdom Viridiplantae; phylum Streptophyta; class Pinopsida; order Pinales; family Pinaceae; genus Pinus; species Pinus taeda. The sequence continues at coordinate 149,604 of APFE030608264.1, read as the reverse complement.
ATCTACACTCTGCACCCGACTACGAATAATTTCAATGTTTTCTTCTGATTTTTAAATATAGAAGTCAGGTAACAATGCTCTATATTTAAAGTCAATCTTAATCTTTTCTTCCTTCCCCATTTCACAGACTTTAAAGAACCCATTCAGTTTGGCTACCCTGCCGTGTGAGATCTATATGTAGACATTGCAACCAATCTGTATTTTATGTAACATACTCCATAGCCCAATGGTAATGTAGTTATCAACCAACCATTCAAATACAAATAAAACCCAAAACTTCAAAACTAGCCCAATATTGAAGCCAACAAAGTTAAATCTTATAGAGAGAGCCCTCTCTAAAACTGGTAGGGCTAGATCCCAACTTCCAAAGCTGGTTTGTGGTTACCTTTGTGATTTTCTTCTGCAACCTCAGAAAATTACAAAGTGCTAACAATTTCAATGAATACTAATTATAATATATTGAATGTCACTCAAATAACTACACAAAGGAGGAACATATTGACTTTTGTTAAATCAGAAAGAATATCTCATATTTACCTATTAATTAATGTATTAAAAAATTATTTTTATACATAATTTATAACTATTTATATATATATATATATATATATATATATATATATATTTTGCTGATGATAATATCATTTGTTTTGGGAATAAGACTAAATTAGCACTAAAAGGATTTGGTGAATTTCATAGAGATTTGACACATTAGAGCACCTTAAGTGAAGGAGCACTAGTGTGCCTTGCCTATGATGCATCAATATGAAAAACCCTCCACCTATTTAGAATTTTTAGTTCAAAAATTTATTAATTTAAATAAATAAATAAATTTTGATTTTCATATAGTGAAAAAATAATTATGAAATGTGTTTATTTTAAATTAAAAATAAATAAAATATTATATATTTTTAAATAATAAAAATTGAAAATATTAATTATTAAATTGTTTACCTAAAATTGAAAATATTCGTAATTACTTAATTTAATTTAAAAAAGTAAATTATCAATATATTTTTTTATAATATGAAAAAAAATATACTCAATTTCTCAAGAAAAATCCAATTAAAAATGAATTCACATTATATATGGATCTGAAATATTATGGCTCTAATATATATATAATATATTATATAATCATGTAGGCAACAATTATTCTTATTCTATTTATAAGAATAAATGCATTGCAAAAATGGAAAATTTGTAGAAAGAGGGTAAACATATCACTGCAAATCCATGACATAAACCTAGAGCCCAAGCCATTGATGTGCAAAAACGCTGTAGTGCAAGATTTACTAATTAATATTTTTTTTTGTAAACTTGCAGTCTAACTAATAGATCAAATGACCTTTCAAGGACCTCTTTTTATCATTAATTTTAACCAAAATCCTGCAATTTTTTTTAACAACTTAACTTTAAGTTGTTCAATATATAAAATTAAGTGTCCTAGGGTTTTACAAGGCCCTAAATCCATTCAGGCATTTAAAATTATATTTTAAACAACAAAAAATCACAATATTATATGAAATTATATAACCAAATTAAGATGAAAAAACCATTTCCTTTGTAAATTAATTAAATTGCACCTTTTTTAAAAGTCGCACTTCAATTTCATATTAAAAATTAAATAAATTACACATATTCCTAACCTATATATATAAATTTCAATTACTTTATTTTCTTATATAAAATTAATTTTTAAATTTTATCTTTCTAATATAAAATATGTTATATCATACTAACATTAAAATATATTAATTTAACAATATTTGACCTAAATCTAAGCACTCCATGTTACAAATCAAATTTCGAGGATAACTTACATGACAATGTTGTAGATAGTATATCCGATTGGGATAACTAAAATTTGAAAATATCGTATAATTAATTTATATATTTGTAAGGCTATTACCTTATGCGGCCAAGGGCATGATACCTGAAATCGGCGAAGAGGATTATTGTAAACAATCTGTAATGTCTCTCACTATATATATTCAGACAGAAATGATCGATCTCCTGCAGAGGTTTCTCAGATCTAAAAGGTGCTTCAAGACCCCAGAAGATCTGTCAACTGAAAGACATTTGCAGTTGCAGGCACAGTTACGATGGAAGGGTATCAGAGGATGAATGGGGATCTCAGATCTAAAAGGTGCTTCAAGACCCCAGAAGATCTGTCAACTGAAAGACATTTGCAGTTGCAGGCACAGTTACAATGGAAGGGTATCAGAGGATGAATGGGGATCTCAGATCTAAAAGGTGCTTCAAGATCCCAGAAGATCTGTCAACTGAAAGACATTTGCAGTTGCAGGCACAGTTACGATGGAAGGGTATCAGAGGATGAATGGGATCTGGGGATCAGAGGAGGGATGACACTTTTTTTTTAAACATATGGTGAATTAGTAATTGGCTTAATTTATGGAAGACCCATGATCAAACTTCATAGCTGCCACTATAACACCAAGAGCATAACCAACCACCTGTAAGTCGGGTATACTAAGTAGGTGCTTCAAGACCCCAGAAGATCTGTCAACTGAAAGACATTTGCAGTTGCAGGCACAGTTACGATGGAAGGGTATCAGAGGATGAATGGGGATCTCAGATCTAAAAGGTGCTTCAAGATCCCAGAAGATCTGTCAACTGAAAGACATTTGCAGTTGCAGGCACAGTTACGATGGAAGGGTATCAGAGGATGAATGGGATCTGGGGATCAGAGGAGGGATGACACTTTTTTTTTAAACATATGGTGAATTAGTAATTGGCTTAATTTATGGAAGACCCATGATCAAACTTCATAGCTGCCACTATAACACCAAGAGCATAACCAACCACCTGCAAGTCGGGTATACTAAGTTCTTATGATGTTAGCAAGAGCAGAGTCACGGGAAAGGGGAATCCGCCTCTATAGCCGCCACCACAGCAGGTCATTGTACTCAATGAGATTTGAACTTCGGTCTGCCTCAGCTTTGCCCATATGACTTACCATCAAGCCACACATCACTGTACAAAAAGAATAACACTTTTATTCATTAATCTACTCGCCAACGTGCTGACACCATGCATTGGGATCTGGAGCCTTGGTGGTGGCCACATGCTAACGTCATTACCAAAAAAAGCCCCCTAAACCAAAGTTCAAAAAATTCAGAAAATTGTTCGGTACGGCTCAGAATAATAACGAAACATGGTCACTAGATATCCCTGCCAAACGACAGTGACCTAATAAAGAACAATGCATATAAGTAGAATAATCACACTTACATGGTTTTTCAATGTGATAAGTTGTAACTCCTCTTAGATCATAAAATCCTTCATATATCCTTTCCGGGATTATATACTTCATACATAAATAAATACATCATGAATTCTTCTTTTTACATAGAATGCTTCTAATGATGTCCTTTTACAACTTGATTCATAACATAACATATTTAAAGCATGTTATTATGTTATGTACTACTAACACAAATCTATTAACAAAAAACATCTATCTTAATTCTATGCCATGATGTTATGGATGCTTGTGAAAAAAAACTTGCTTATGGAAAACATACCTTGTGTAAGGTCCTTGATGGTCATTAAATGACATGGATGGACATGATAAAAAATGATGGATAGAAGAGTTAGTTTAAGGCATCTTTGCACAATGTCAAGGTGTACCACAAACATTTTAAGTACCCTGGCTCAGACTAGGCACATCTCATACCATGGCAACTCACGCTAGTTCGATGTACCCAGAGAAGCTTGGAAGGGAACATGGAAACATAAGGTAAAGTGAGGGTTATCGTAGATGACTCCATGTAATGTTCAAGTATAATACATGACAAACAAGATTGGTATAAAGAACTCGACTGACTTTTATAGAGTGTGAAAATTCTTATAGAGCTTTTACATCTTTTTTGAATCAATATTTCAAACCATTTAAATGTGGTCCATCATCAAAATGTAAAAATAAATTAAGAATACCATAATAAATGAATATATATATATATATATATATATATATATATATATATATATATATATATATTTGACTAAAGACTATGCTATTTATATTAAAAAGAGAAAAAAATATATACAGAGAGAATCAAACCTCTGAGGGAGCCATAGCCATCCCTCTGTCAAAATACTTTTGCAAAAATTGCTTACAATATTGATCAGAGCCTGCAAAAATATGCTCAGACCTCTATATTTCAAAACTAAACAACATAAAACTGAGAATTGTATTTTGTGAGTTGACAAAATTGGAGGTCCAAGAGAAAGATCCTGCGTTTGAAAGGCGCCAAACTGGAAATGCATAGTACCGAGCTGCCTAGTATTTAACCGCTAATTCTTGAGCTGCAAAACTGAATTGCGTTCCCGAGGCTTCAAGAAGAAGGATTGAAACTTACTTGGAATCTTTAGTGTCATGCTCTTCAACCTTGTCCAGGGCACGCTCCTAGGTTACCATTACTCCGTCCTTAACTTCAAACAGAGAGCCATCCGGAGGAGTCCTGAGGTGCAGGATATTTGCATATTCCTTCACTGGCTGAGAGTCGAAGATATGCTCCTGAGGAGAGCTCTGCTGAATATTGTCCTCCTCATGACCCTCCTCTTCCTGCACCTCCGCTGAAACTTCTAAATAATCCTCCACCAATCTGCTCTGAGATGAATTGGCGGACTTAGAGGGCGATTGATCTGTTGAGGCTGCCGCTGAGCTAGCTGAGTCATCTTCTTCCTCCAAGAAGATGACAGTGACCAGGGTAGAGATAAGCGGTTTGTTAAGCCGACTTTTGAATTTAAAATGGGCAGAATGCAACGAGCTATTGAGGGAAGGACCAGACTCGTCTGAGGTCGGCGAGGAAGGCGCTGCCATGGCAAGCGGAGAGATGCGGCGAGGTTCAGGGCTTCCCCGCCCTCCCTGCCTTCCCCGAGAACCAAAATTGCTCCCGCGTCTGGGAATTCCTCGCTTACGGGGCGCCATGTTCAGATGAAGCGGCACAATAAACAGGCTTGGAGGCTGAGGGTGTCGGAGAAACAATTGAAGGCTTGAAAGTACCCAGAAGAGAGCCCCTGCGGAAGAGAACGAATCCCAGACTAATGGATGATGACTCGCCACAACCAGGATGACCCAATTTCCCACCCAGACCCGTATAAACGAGGCTAAAACCAAAATTCTAACCAGGCAACTGCCAGAGATTGGCCTGAGAAGCGAGACCCACAAATCAACCTGCAACTTGGGACATTCTACAGTTGCACAGAGCAAAGAAAAAGAGTTGCGTATGGTGGACACTATGGGATAGTTCTGAGTCCCAGGCTGCCCCTGAGAGCAGGACCACTCGGGACAACCACCGCGGCCAAGCCGAAGAGAACCAGAGCACATGGAAACACACTGCACATAACCTGACCTCCCTGCTGAATTTCTGAGCGGAGCCGAATCGAATGAGAACCCAAACCAGCACTCCATCCTATTAACTTCCAACCTTGTACTTTTGGCTCGAACCAGCGTTAAAGGATAATAAATTCCCTGTAGAAGGGAGTAATGGAGCATTACCTCCGGCGGCCTATCCCTCCTTGAATGCGTGCCAGCTGCCGGCTGCGCATGCCTCATATGAAACACTTATTGATTGCTGGTTAAGACACCCGCATCCGGGTATAATAAATGAATATATATTTATAATATTCTAACCTAAAATAAAAAACTTACATATTAGAATACAAATATAAAAATTGAATTAAAAACCTCAAACCAACATATTATATTAATAATACAAAATAGAATAAAATGTTATAATAATAATAATATTTCATATTTTTAAATTTTTTTTTGTAAGCTTAGCAATACCTTTCATTCATTCATCTATAAACAAACATGTTACAAATATATGGCTCGTTCGGTGGCCTCAACCTGCCCAGTGGGAAACCAGGTTTGTTGGCCATCGAATCACATTATAAGTCATCCAAAACATAAATAGTTGAGTTTTTTAGCCAAGCCTTATAAGGCTGATAGTCTGGAAACCAACTAATAAACATCAGACTGAAAACATATATGCTACCCAACATAAACAACAACAAAAAAGCCAAAATTAACAATCATAGCTTTGACCCACTAATCATTTGACGATTCCACCGGAGCAAGATCTTTAGCACTTGATCTTGGTAATTCAGATTGCGACAGACATGGTATATGCCACTCGATGCAGCCCAGATGTGCATTCTTATTTTGCAATTGGCATTGGATAAGCTAGAGCTCATTTCGAATGTCTTCTAGACCCGACTCGACCTCACTGTGCGTCGCTGTGTTGGTCGTCGCAACCATTGCTTTGGCCACTATGCACTTCATTAACTAGTAAAGATGAATGGACTGTCTAAACAGGGTGAGACAACTGTGCGTGTACCCAGGGTTCGTGATTAGTTCCCCCTAGTCTTCGACTAGCGGTTCAAGCTCAGTGTGTGAATTCAACTTTGCCTCCTAGTTTGCAATCAATTGTTTCACCTGCGTCGCCATCCCTTCGTAGTAAGCCTTGACTATGGCATGAAGATACTCAGAATTTATTTTTTGAACCATCTTCCGCGCAGTCCCTTGCCGCATAGTCCCCTGCCGTGTAGCCCCTGCATTGCATCCCCCTGCCACGTAGTCCCCTGTTGCGATGTCCCCCTCTACGTCATCCCCTTCCGTGCAATCCCCTACCCCACAGTCTCCTACCGCTCAGTCCGGTTGAAAGATGGATCTACATCTTTTCCTTTATCTTCGTGGTGTCTTCTGCCTTTTCCGCCTCGAACCGAGGCTCCACTGCGAGGATGAAACTTCACCATATCTGCCAAGGCCGGGCCCCCTTTCTTCACCCTTCTCCCACTTTCCCGAAATAATATTTCAAATATTATAATAGTACAATTAACCTTAATAAAATTATATATATATATATATATATATATATAATAATATATATATATATATATATATATATATATATATATATATATATATATATATATATATTATATATATATATATATATATATATATATATATCCATTAACCTTCATTCCTCTCCTTCTCAAGGTCAAATCTCTCTCCCTTACATAAAAGAGACTACTGACATTAAGACCATTTTTAAACCCCATAAAACCTTGAAGAAAATGTTCCAATCAACAAAAGATAAGTCCAACCCCATGTTGAATTCAGGGGTTTACCATATCCCTTGTTCATGTGGAAAATTATGCATTGGCTAGACAAGGCGGCCCTTCAAAGCTCAAATTAAAGAACATATTGCTGACACCAATCATCTTCGACTATCCAAGTTTGCCATGACTAAGCACTCTTTCAATTCAAAACATCTAGTTTGCTTCAATCAAACCAAAATTCTCGCCTTTGTTCCATTTTACAACTCCATAATCATTAGAGAGGAACTTGAAATTGAGAAGCACCCAAGAAACTTTATTCGAGAAGATGGCTATAAATTAAGCCATTCTTGGCAATCGATTATCCATTATCTCACTCATTAGTTTAATTATCATTAGTTAAAGTTATTATATATTTTATTTTCTTTGTTGTTTATAATTCGTAAAAAAAAATATTAATAATTAATAATTAATTTTTTTTCTCAATTTCATATTTTTCTCCCTTTTCACTAATTTCCCTTCATTTTCCAACAATGTTAATTTTATTCTCTCTCATTTTCCTAATCATTATTATTGTTCTAAATTTTCTTTTAATTCTCATCTTCCCCTTTAATTAAGTAATCATCTATTTCAATATGCACCTCATGATTATTTTGTATCAATGCAATCCTCATTTCATTTTAATCATTTTAGTTATGTATTTTTATTTTCTTTAATTAGTTAATTAATTATTTACTTATTTATCCCCAGATGCGGGTGCTTCTCCTGATAATTAAGGCGATGGGACAGGGGTGCGGCAAGGCTGGACGACACCTGCCCGCCCAGCACCACCTGGTTAATGACTGGATGCGAATTCAACAGAGGCAGGGGAGTTCATTTGGTTTCACGTATTGAGACGCTAATATGCACAACCTGTACACGGATCTGTCCATCACTTCTGCATGCTTCAACCCGAGTTGGGCTTCGGCTCCATTCAATGCAAGAGTAATGGCGGGGGCAATCCAAGGAGAGGCGGTTGATGTTAAATTTAGGCATGACAATGGACTCGTTTGGAAGCTCCCAGTGCATAGCTGGTCTGGTAAAGTCGTGTTACGGGAGGCTGCCTGGTTATGCTTGGCAAATTCTGAGTCGTGCCTTCTGCCTGCTCCCAATTTGCTCTTCTTTCCTCTTTTAGAGTAACTTGGTGCTCTCTTTGTTCCTCATCCCATCATGGTTCGACAACGTTTGATCAGTAGAAGGGGCGGCTCGGGGGGTGGAAGCTCTCGGCAGCAGGTCAGGAGGCGAAGCACCTCGGGCTCTCCTTCTTCCTCGACGGAAAACCCATGCTATCCCAACACCAGAAGCGGTCGTGGTAGAGCAAGCCTTCGCTCTGCTCCCTTCCCTTTTCCCCAGCATCACTCCCCCCATACCATGCTATTCCACTTCCACAACACTCTCAATCAACCGATCATCACCGCAACCATTTCCATCTCCTTTTCTGAGGAAGCAGAACAGAGCACCCCGATGACCTTCCCCAGGGATGATAAGCATAGAGCGGGACCAAGTCAAAACAGAGCTAAACAGGAAAAAAACAAAGACAAGGAAGACGAGCCTGAAGGGCACGGTGGGCAGCCCAAACGGAAAGGGAAGGAGGTTGTTGGGGACCTGCAAGAGGATTCAATGCCACAGTTTGCCACGCTAGCCATGGAGAGGCACAAGATGGACGAGGCAGACATGCAGCTGGACGATGGTAGCAGAGAAGGCGAGCAACAGGATAGGGGCCAAACTCAGCCAGACAACCACGATGATTGGAGCTGCCCGATAGTGGAGGAACCTGCCACGGAGGAGTTCATCACCAAAATCACCAATGCCAGGTGGCACTTCATCTAACTTTTGGTTTTCCTTCCTCCTTTTTGTCCACGTAGGAGCTCCAAGGAGGATGAATTGCTGGTTTTATGTGGGTTTATTAGCACTTATCAGAAAACTGTGGCAAATGTCCAGTGATGTCTTCTTTTTTGTAACTCCCGCACTATCAGACTGGTTTCCCCTCTGTTGGGGCAGTCCTAGATCTAGTTCTTCGGCAAGCTGAGATAGGTTGTATTCCTTCATAGCTAGAACCCCTCTGTAAATATCTTTTTATTTTCTTTTAATAGATTAAACTTACTTAGCAAAAAAAAATTATTTACTTATTTATGTAAATATGTTGACTTGACCCTTTCATTCAACAACTATTTTTTTCTTTCATTCTAATCTAATTTCACTAACTTATTCTTTAACGGATATATTAATAACTTATTGTTACTCTAATGGCTATTATTATTTTAATATTATTCGTTAATAGTTAAATCAAAATTTCCTTCTATAAAAAAATTTACAACACTTGTTTGTGATCATTCAATTCTCAGGTCCCTAACAATGGGTGGAGTGTCCACCCGAAACATTGGACATAATTAAAGATCATTCGCACAGTTTCGTCCGTAAAATTTCTCTTAATTAAAAAAAATTAAAGAAAGGCTCTAAAAATCTATATAATAATATTATTAATATTTAAAAGCTAAAATATATTAATAATACAAAGTAAAAAAAATGTAAAGTAATAAAAAGATATTTTAAATATTATAAAAAATATAATATATTATTGAGGCTGAGAGGCTCATTCTATAACTCAATGTGAGGGGGATGGTGTAAGTTTGTTCGTTTGGCTGCCCCTTTTGAAATAAAAATAAAAAAAATATAAATTATGTTCTAAATGTAAAATAATGTCGGCGATAATAAAAAATAAAATGAATATGTTTGTAAAGTAATTAGAATTTAAAAAAATGTGAGTAAGATGTTTAAATCTTATACTTTTAAAAAATATTTCAAATAGAAGATTTAAATAAATATTTGAAAGATCTATGTTAACTAATTTATGTGGACATCAAATTCATATATATCTATATATAAAAAAAAAAATCATAAAATAATTATTTTAATATTGTATATAAAAAAAATTCAATGTCGGTTATCAATAAAATAATTTTAATACGAATTAATATTGACATATACGTAAAAATACAATAATAATAAAAAACCTTTGCATGATAAAATGTCTCTATGTACATGTTATGTAAAATATTTTGATGTCAATTATGTATATATTATATATCATTTAAAAAATTTATGTATATATCATTAAAAAAATAAGTTTTTATGATTAAAACGTTTATTTGGTGTCCTATATAAACTCTATTTAGTATTCAAAAATACAATTTAACATTGTATTTTGCACTCTAAAGAAGTTTTCACATGAAGAAATTTGATCCCTCTCGGCTCATGTTAGATCTGGACTTAAGATGGATCTATGTTGGTTATAATACAATCAACCTTAATAAAATAATATATTAAAATAACATATGTGGCATTTTACCTTTTTTCTTCTTTAATTCTTAATTCTTTTATTATTATATGAATTATATATATATATATATATAATTAATATATATATATATATATATATATATATTTTTTTTTTTTATTTTATTTTTTATTTTTTTTAATGTGGTTCATGGACACTGAGTGGCTGCTACATCCACGAGAAAATCTAGGTAGATAAACGCAAAGGGATCTACCCATCGACCAAACTAGCAAGGCCTAACCCCAAGGGTGTCAATAAGATTTGACCCCATGACCTCCCAATAGGCAAGGTACTTAGCAACAAGAACTCAACCAACTTAGCTATCCCTTGAGGCATATTTTATTATTATTATCATTTGCATTCTGACAAATATTTAATACTTATTTAGATTGATTTTATTTTACTTGAACGATAATATTAATATTGTATAATATACTTTTACGATACTTTATCAATAATTATTAAAATATAGTTTATTACGTTATTATACATTATTATTATTAATTTTGTTAGCGGGGGGGAATAACTCTTAAGCTTTATTGGGTTTCCACACACACATATATATAAACTATGATGTTGTGAACTTTTGGTTCAATTTCCAAGGTTAGATGCATTTTCCTAGTTTAACGTTTCATATTTCTTATATTTACGTATTTACAAAATTTTCACAATTCACAAAATCCCTAAGGACTAGGTGTTTAAAATATTCTCCCACCCTCCTTAATTTGAAGCATCGTTAGTGAGCCCAAGCATCATTCTAAAATTTTCAAGATTTTATCTTTCAAATGCTTTGGTGGAGATGTTTTCAGTTTGCTCATTTGTGGAACAATGTCTTAGATGAATAGTGTTAGCATCTACATTATATCACATCAAATGATACTTTATGTTGATGTGTCTAGTTCAATCATGGAATATGGGATTCTTTGCCAATTTGATTGCAGGAGTAGTTTTAATCAGAAGATGTGTATAATTCACTTGTTTCTCCTGAAAGTCTTCAAGAAATTTCTCGAGCCACACAATCTCCTCTTTTGCTTTTGCAACTATCACATATTAATCGTTTGTTGTGGAATCTGTTGGCACTAATTATTTGCATAACCTCTAGGAGACAACTCCCAATCCAATACTCATAAGATATCTTGGAGTAGATATTCCATTTTCTTTGTCTACGTCAAAGTTTAAATCAGAATATCTGATCAAGCTGAAGTCATCCACCTGTGACTATTTGAGTCCAAAGCCTTGTGTTCCTTTCAAGTACTTTAGAACTCTTTTTGTAGTAGACTAATTTCCTTCACAAGGCTTTTGCATAAATCTAGAAGACATTCTGATGGCAAAAGAAATATTTGGTCTATTATTGGTGAGGTAGATAAGGCTTCCCACAAGTTGTCTATAATTTCCTGCATCCTCAAATTATTTCATTCTTTTGATGCGAACTTCATATTATGTTCATTCAGAGTAGATAAAGGATTGCATTCATCCATGTCAAACTTCTTCAACAATTCTGCATGTACTTCTTTTGGGAGAGGAATATACACTTTGGGTGTTGAGTCGCTTCAATGACTAAGTAGTACTAAAGATGTTCCAAATTTGTCATCTCAAAGTCCTTCAATTCTTTCTTTATGTATGCAATATAGTTTTCATGGTTCCCTATTATCAAAAAATCATCTACATTTACCACAAGATCTACAATGAATTTTCCAACTTTCTTGACAAATATAGTTGCATCATCAAGATTAATGTGTTTGAAATTCAATTTTAGAAGATTCTCAGTTAACATTTCATACCAAGCTTGTGATGCTTGTTTTAGGTCATATAAGGATTTGACATATTTACACACTTTTAGTTATTTTCCCTTTACAACAAAACCTTTCTGGTTGAACCATGAAGACATTTTCTTTCAAATCTCCTACCAAGAGAGAAATATTCACATCCATGTAATGAAATTTCCATCTATTCCGAGTTGCCAAGGCAAAGAGATTCCATATGATAGCCCATTTGGCTATGGGGGGGAAATTCCCTTCATAATTAACACCTTCTTTTGTGCAATTCATTTTTCCATGAGCCTTGATTTGTGCTTGTCAAGTGAACTATCTGATTTGTACTTGTTATTTTAGACCATTGTAGCCAATTGTTTTGGTTCTGAATGTAGGGTCCACCAACTTCCATGTTCCATTATTTATGAGAGAATCATACTCCCTTTGCATTTCTTATTTCCATTCATCATGTGAAGCAACTTATTTCAAGGAAGTTGGTTCAAAGTTAGTGGATAAATTTAATTCACAATTGAAAATATCCATATTATCTTCATCAACTGAATTACAATTATCTACATCAAGTCCATCTTATTTGGTGGAACCTATAGTTCATGTCTTTCCAACCTCACTAGGATGAACACTTTGAAGCGTTTTATTGAGCCATTTTAGGGGACCTTTCTAAGATGGTCCAAGTTGCTCCACTGATTGAGATGGGATTGCATCAAGCTTTAGCCTTCCAATTCTCTCAATCACATCAATCAAAGGGTCTTTATGATTTGAGGAAGCGATTGGGACTTCATGAGGGGGGGGGGCAATACTTCATAAGGGAATTCCATAGATTGATCAAAGATAGGGATTCCCCCTTCAGGACATGGAATCTCATTATCAAATTCATGATGTCTATTTACATGGTTGAATTTATCCAAATGATCAAGCTACTACTGAACATTGTTGCCAGCCTTGGAAGATTCAAGAAAAATAGATCTCTAGAAAGAATATACTCTTGTTTATACCTCATCGTAAAGACAATATGCTTTGTTGTTATATGAATACCCAAAAAAGATGCAATTCTGACTCCTTGCATCAAGCTTGCTTCTTTGTTCCTTAGGAATCAAGGAATAGGAATTCAAACCAAAAACCATGAGATGCCTTACCGAAGGAATGTGGGCATAACACATTTCATAAAGGGTATTATTTATGAGAGAATGAGATGGGCATTTGGTTTTCACATACTTTTCACATAGAAGCACATGAGTCCAAAACATCAACTTGCATTTTTGAAAAACATCATGGAATGAACCACATTCAAAATTGTTATGTTCATTCTTTCAACTACACCATTTTGTTGAGGATTGTATGGAACAATGGTTTGATGTTGAATCCGATGTGGAAAACACAATTTTCAAATTAATTAGAAGTATATTATTTTCCATTATCAATACAAAGACAATTAATATGTGATTGTGCATAATTTTCGATCCATACAAGAAAATTCATGAAAGTTTCAAAAGCTTGTAATTTTCTTTTCAACAATTATACCCAACACATTCTGGTGTAATCATGCATAAAATTTATAATATATTTATTTCCATTTGTAGAAGGAACATGCATAGGGCCACATAAATCAAAATGAATCAATGTAATTTTTGTGCGTGCATTGTTAGCAGGATCATGAAATCATTGTTTTTTATGCTTTCCTAAGATATAAATGTCACATTGTTTCAGTTTCCTAGAAATAATTGGCAAATCCGAAACATCATTTTTCAATAAACAAAGACTATCATAACTAACATGTATGAATTTTGCATGACATATAAGATTGGATGGAAATGTACCTTCATCGTGCTAAGAAAGGTAGGCAAAGTTTTGTGCATGAGTAGATGTTCCTTGTAGCGTCAACAATATTTCCTCCTCCACTTTTATCATATGATTTTAGAAGTTTTCCTTGTTTATACTTTTCCATAAAACATATGAATAGAATGACCTTGCTAGAAAAAGTGAATAAGGGACAACAAATTTCTCCACAACTCTAGAAGGTAGAGCACATCATGCAAAAGAAAATTAAGAAATCAAGGTAGTTGAAGCCTAATGGTGTTAAGTCTTAAGGGTTTGAGACTTGATTTGATTGCAAAATATAGTGTTCCATCAACATTGCCACTAAGTTCTTCAAAGAAGTCTCTCTGGAAGGTCATGTGGTAGGTTGAACGTATATCAAGAAGTTATGCATCTCTCCAAGAGGCAAAATAAGTGTGAAACATATCTTTAGTTACAACCATATTGTAATGGGAAATAATATAATTCACATATTAAGGTGATTTACCCTTAAGTGGATTTGATGTTTTACTTTTGACTTCTTACTATATTTTATTGTCTTTGATTTTATCCCAAGGGATTCTACATGTTAATGCATCATGTATGTTTTTGTCGCAATGAACACAATGAAGATCATGTCTTTCTCCTTAATGGTGTTTATCCCCCTTGCCTCTAAAGTGATTTCTTCCACGTCCTCTTTTTATACAACTTCATTTAGAAGAATCATGTGAATGCTTCTTCCCTTTCTAAGCAAGGCACACTTCTTATTCAAGGGATTGATTTGATGTCTTCCTCTTCTCGAAATCTTTCTCTCATTCTACGAACTTCTGCACTAGGGTGTCAAAAGTAATGGACTTGAGTTCCTCACTAGCTTGTAGGGATTTAAGATAATTAGAGTATGTGAGGTAGAGGGCCTTGACTAAGGCTATGCGAGGAATTTCCATATTAATTCTAGTGGAATCTACATCATGCATGTTGGATCTAATTTAAGAGGTTAGAGCCAGAGGGTCATCGTATTTCAACTCAAGGTTGGAGAGTTTGACCATAAATTGAAATTGAAAAATCTCCAATTATGAGTGTGAGTCATATAGGTATTTCAGCTTCTTCAATGCACCATAATAATTTTTAATTGAAACTATATGAAAAATAACTTCTTCACTTATGGAAGGAGCAATCAGAGCATAGGTTTTGCCATATTTGTTCTCCCAAATGGCTAGCTTCTTATTTGATGTGGGTTTGGTGAATGCATTTTCCTCCTCTTCTTCACAGATTCCTTTCCGTAAGTCATTAAAAATGAGATCATGATTGATCTTTTTGGACCATTATCTATAGTTCTCCTTTCCACTCAACACCATATTGACGATGGATATGAGAGAATGCATCTTTAGATATCACTGACAAGTCAATTTGCTCAAGCAAAATGTATGCAAGTCCACTTTGGTTGTCTTTACTTTTTAGGTTCTAAGAAGAAAATCCTTCATGTTGCATCAAAGTAGCTAATAACACAAGCTATGTAAACACTATTTACAATTACACAAAACTATAGGCCTTTTAAGCCTCATCTGATTACCATCTAGCATTTTCATTATGTAAACCTTATAAATATTAGAAATATTTTTGCATAGACTATCACAAACAAAAAAATAAGTCAACGCTAATTGCAATTATGACAAATAACAAAGTTAGCTTGGTATTCCTAACACCAACGGTTTTTCATTATCATCATTTTTCCACGTTGAAAGAGATCGACAACAAATCAAAATGATAGGTACTATAAAACCATAATAGTTCTCCATAACCCTTAATAGGCAATAGTGCAAGCAACAATTTCTTGGTGAATCTTCAAGTCAACATCTACAAGAAGCATTAAGTTAAATAGTTCCATATATTTCACATCAAATGTAGGCCACATACCATCATTTACACCGACATGTTTCTTGGGGGGGCCTTTAGAATAATCTTTGAATAGCTAGAACTTGAAAGTGAAGTATAAGCTTTATTTGACCCTAAACTAGAGAACGTGGGTTCAAAGCTCTAAAAATACCAAAGGGAGCAATATTTTCACCCAACTCCTAGATTATAATATAAAGAACACGAGTTTGATCCACTAGAATGCAAATATCAAGCTTAAAAGCATGTCACATTAACATATTCCATCGACTGACACATCCAACTATTATAAAGTCAAAATTAAATCTATATAAGAAATAATGAACGTTGGGATTCAAAATTTCAAAACATTGGAGAAAAGTTACTTTTTGAACGAAGAATTTGGTCTGCATGGAGTGTTACTAGTGAAATGGATAGGAAACAGGGAATCCATGAGGGAAATGATTAAGGGTATCCAGGAAAAGTAGTTTTGACAAGCAAGTAGCGAAAAATTGATGGGTAGAGGGACATGCTAAAAACTGAGTGGGAAAGGAGTTGAACTAGACTTTGATACCATGTCAAACCAGGTAAAATAACTCCCAAACTTCATTAATTTTCCATTAATCAAGCACACATTATATAATGATGTCATGACACTTGGTTTCAATTTCCAAAGTCTGATGTCTCTTCCTTCTAACAATTTAGATTTCTAATAATTACAAAATATTCATAATTCACCAAATCCTTAAAGATTAGGCGTCCAACAAGCTTATACTATTTCAATCTATTATATTATAATGTTAAACTATACTTACGTATATTATTATAACATTTATAATATTATTTTTATTGTATAAGGGCACTCAACTGCTCCCAACTTTGCTCGAAAATGCACCCAACTGTGCCCAATGGATGTGTGGCCAATAGATGTGTGCTCAATGCATGTGTGACCATTCAGTGCATCCCACTGTTGTGCTTAACACATGCTTGTTTATGAAGGAATTTCTACCATCCATCACATTCCCAAGTATGGATCAACTAACTCCTTGGATCCGCACATCATCCTAGCACCGAAGTCTATAAAACTCTTTCAATTCTAAGACTTCTAAAATTAGTGTTATGCTGTCAAATTTATTCCAAAGTTCTTACATCAATTTTTGGATCAATGTTTTGGACCAAACAAATGCGATACATCCTTAGGATATAAAGAGATATGAAAAAAACCATAATTAATGAATATATATTTATATAAAGTAAAATATTATAACCTAAAAGAAAAAGATGGACATATTAAAATACAATATTAATAAATTAAGAAAAAAATGATTTACTTGTGATTTAATTCAATGAATCACCCCCTCTTCCCCACCTCCCCCCACACACGACACATGTAAAGCACAAGGATTCCAACAAATGATTGAATGCCTTAAAATAATGATCCAAAACCAATAACATAAAATATAAACTACCCACTGAAGACAAATTGGTTAGGAGCCAATGGATGTGTGTGCCAAATCTGATGTAAAGAGAAAATACTAAAGACAATTTTAGATTTGCATTTATATTATTATCATTCCAACAAATAAAACATAAAATAGACTATTTGAAATAAACCACTTTAAGTTACTTTAGAGCATTAGGAATGACATTGGCTAGCATAAATTTATGGAATGCATGTTTTGAAAACCAATCAATCATATGTTGAAATGAGGACTAGCTTAAGGTTGTCCCATACTTATAAATTTTCTTTAATGATGAATAAACACAAAATGCTAGATTTATTGTGAATACTAAATCATCTAAGCCTAAAGGGATATTCCACATAGGTGTAATACATTTTTGACCTCTTAGATAGGGCTTGAGATATGCAACAAATAAATAACCCAAACACATTTTATTTATGTAGATCATTTTTTCTCGGTGTGGTTCTACTTAAAAGTATGCAGATTGGGTACTCTTTGGATGCCAAATCTAATTCAACATCCAACGAGTGCCCACATTTGAAATTTGAGTAAACTTGTAAGGAGATACATAAAATATATGATTAAAAAAAGTGGTTTTCTTCTTTTCCCTGCAAAGATAATTACCCCTAGGGATATCATCATCATACTGAATTTTATTGGATCTTTTAAATTTGATTTTGTTAGTATGTTTTTAATTTTGAGGTTCATTTTTTAGCTTGAAGTTCCCTTAATAAGAATGATCTAAAAGATTCCTTGGCCAAATGGTAAAAAATATAACCAAGGGTCCATGCTTAAGCATAAGATAAGTATGCTTCCATAGGTATGGAAACCTTTACATTATGAGCAACACTTTTATAAATAACGAAGTGAAAAAAATCTAGAGGTTTGTAGGTTTTAACCCCATACATAAATTACCTGCATACGAATTCTAAATCATAGAAAAATAAACAATGCGAGAGCATAACACATAAAACACATTTACACAGAGATTTCCCACTGGATCCCAAAACCGGGACTACCAGCTTGATTTTTCATTATATTCCTTTCAATGTTACAATACATATTTATACATGCCGAAGCATCAATACCATGGACCGA
>APFE030608264.1:72387-130669 GCA_000404065.3 Pinus taeda | reverse complement strand
TCCGCCCCCCCTCTAACCCCCCAGTTCACTACGTAGGTTAGTCGTGGAAAGAATATAACACAACCCAACAAGGTTCTCTAAGTCATGGGTCCTATTAGATCCATTCCAAGGCCCTAAAATACTTATAAAAGACATAAATCATTGATTGGGGCCAACTTAATAACCTCCAAAGTGTATTGAAATAAGCCATAAGAACAAAGACTACATTGGAAGGGGTTTTGACAGGATAGGCCATGACCAACCAAAAAGGGTCTAAGATACTACCTAGGTGAAAAAAACCCTTTTGCATAGATAATCTAAGCATGTACAATACAATACATGAGTATAGAAATTGTTATAATTTTGGTTGACCATGATATAATAGTACAAAACATTATGATGGTAGATCTAATCATGATAATTTGAGCTCTCACATCATTAAGATAGACACAAAATTTTCTCATATGGTAAGTTACATTCGGAAAAGAAATCTGAGGTGCACTAAAGTGAATTAATGGGTAGAGAAACCATTAAGAACAATTGAATTTGACAATCTGAATACTTCGGTCCACATAGGCTTGGAGGGGCTTGTATTTGTAAGACTAGTTGTATAAATAATAGATGTATCAAAGGTGCTAATACATCCATCAATCGTTCATTCATTAATCATTCAAAATCATTGTTAGGGAGGTTTGTGCTAAGTTAGGGTTGGCATAATAGGGAAAATTGCACCAAGTGAGAAGGAGAAGAAGAAGATAGGACCTGCAGGAGGTAACCTTATGGTTTCTTCAAAGGTTTGATTATGGGGGTCACATATTCATCCGTGTTGTGGAATCTTTGTGTGTTGTATGATAATGTTCCTTGCTTTGGTTTGCATTGGCCAACTATTTATTTTAATCATAGTTAGAAGATATTGACATCCAATAGTTTGAGTTAACATATTTCATTGGATTAAAAGATCTAGACCACTCATCCTTGGTCAAATTGACTACCATCTTTTGAAGCATGTTACATTTTTCCTCTTACACATCCATTTGAAAATTATGCTACACAAAGGTTCCCCCTATGGGTTGTCAGTTGAGAAGTAACATGGTTGTTCTATTTATGAATTTTCTATGTATGTATGAAAATCAAAATTTGATTACCTTGAATTTCTTCCTTATGTCTCTGAAAAGTGTGCATTATCTCCTAAAGTTCCCTATGATCCATTTGAAAAATGCAGAAAACCCATTCACATAGTGAAGTGGAATATTTAGAGTTATTTACACTATTAGGCCTTATATCAAATATTAGTTCTATCAAAACCTATGTTAGGGACAAACTTAGTTTAGAACAACCACAAAGAGCACTACCCACCCCTATATTAAATAAGGGATTCCCAAGAAACAATAGGATGTTCGAGGGTAGACAATAAAGCACTAATACAAGAAAAAATGTCAAAAAACATACAATTTATAACACCATGAAGACTCATTCCTTTTCCCATTTGTTTTAATTTGATATTCCCATAAGCCAAGTTTAGATGATGGATCCCATAAAAATGCATATTTTCCAACAAGTAATAAAAAACCTTCTATCAAAGGAGAAAACCTTTCCAAAGTAGGAAATAGAGATCGACTCTCCAAAGTTGAAATATGAAGTAAACACAAAACTTGCCAATTATTTAGAAATAAAGGAAGGTAAATGTGACAACTCATCCTCTAAGAAGCATAGAAGAAAAATAACCATTACCCCTATGCCAACTAAAAGAACATAATTCACTAAAAAAAAGACTCAAACTGATCAACCAAAGATGTTGTGTGTGGAGATTAGGCCAAGCCGCCATAATCCCACAATTATAATGGAAAATACCAATCACCAATTCAAAATCACGTGAGATAATGGGTTGACGCATGTGAAAATATGGGGAAGTGTTGCTTCTCATAACACACACTTCCATGTGACTAGCTTACCTTGCAGAATACCATGTGCTTGTTTAAATTCAAGTTATGTGCCTTGTCCTCCATCATAGCAGGGCATATATTTCCCTATTTTAGTAATGTTGCTTGATTGGAAAAATTATCTACTATGGGGTTATTTCTCCCTCAAAATATGGTAACAATGTACACTAGAGAATGAAATTGTAGCTTGCTTTATCCTCTTTAGCACCAAATCCAAGAGAGAATTAAGAGGAATGATGTTCAAATCCATATGCCTAATAACAATTTTAGAGTCCCCCACTGTTATCATCTTCTGTGTGGAATATTAATGGTGATTTTCAAATCTTGCATGAGTGCACATACTTCAACTTGGTTATTAATGAATGCATAAAGACCCAAAACTAATGGAGATGTTATTATTCCTCTGAGGTTTTTGATAACCCATATTGCACCTACCATCCCATCTGTGTTGGATAAGTATTGAAATATCATCTAAGTGTAAAGTATTGCTGGGATGATTTAAAAGTTATGGTTGGACATGTGCCTTATTTTGAATGAACTTGGTTGAGTGGAACATAGTTGCATTGGACATGTTGCAACTTAAGGTGAAGTTATGAGCAAACCTTAAGTGAAGAGGCATAATTTGGTTGTAGTAGGAACAAGTTTTCCAAGATGCAATCAAAAGATAATGTCAGATTACCTCAGGTGCCAAAATAGACTTGGAAGAAAATAAAATTTGAAAGAAAAATCTAGGTAGACTGTAGGTATGTAGCAAGTGTTATCAACGCTGATTTTGAGATAGTTTTGGTGATCTTCACTAATATGAGTGCCATCATAAGTAATATCAGAGGATTATTAATCACATTGGAATTAGCTTGAGGGAAATATAGTAGGCTTTGGAAAAAGTTGGTAGGAAAGCATAAGAGTGGCTTGATTGCTAGGAAATTCAAACCTAGTGCTTTGTTACAACATATAGTCAAGATAGTTTGTTTGTAGAAGATGGTGAGTACTTTTGTCCTTGAAACTTGGGAAATATTTTTAGATGTTATAAGAAGGTCAACCCAATTTTGGGTTGCGACATGGAAATAACAGAGAAAGAGTCATGGAAGACAAAGACAAAAGTTGTGGCCTTGGACTTGGAGCATTGGGATCAAGACATCCATTAGTTATACCAAGCACATGTGATGAAACTAGAGTAGATTACCACACATGCTGAAGCTTAGGTTAAAAAGTTGCAAACTTTGATAGAGAAAGTAAAGACTTGGATGCTTCCTAATTTGGTATTATTCATGATTAAGAATTCTTAATATGACAACAACATTACAACAAGAAATCATTTAAAACTACCTAAGACTAGGTAAGAATATTAATGGTGTCCTTTGTTGCCATAATCAAGTTTTGTATGATTTTTTTTTGAAGGAGTACTTGGAAGACTTTGTAGAAGTTCAAGTACAACCAATTTTGAAGGTGAATCTAGTAGCCTTGCAAATAGATCAAGTGGGATAGACTTAAAAGTTAATGTTAGTGATTTAAGGTAGCTTGAAAACAGGTTTGGGCAAGTTCATGGTA
This sequence comes from Pinus taeda, assembly GCA_000404065.3. Lineage (NCBI taxonomy): Eukaryota > Viridiplantae > Streptophyta > Pinopsida > Pinales > Pinaceae > Pinus > Pinus taeda. The sequence goes on along the minus strand of APFE030608264.1, from coordinate 127,202 downwards.
GAACATCATGAAAACGTTGTTTGCAAGGTGAAGACATGGATCGTATTTGTTTTGTGAATGTAATTGTAAGTGGGTTGAAGGTGGAATCCTTGGTATATACAAGTACAACACCTCATCCTAATCCTAAGAGAAACATGACACATTTAACTATAGGACTAATTACAATATATTATTACAACACCTCATCCTAATCCTAAGAGCAACATTGCCACATTTAAGGTGGTGAAATTAGTAGTGGCGCCAATAATAGGAGTAGTTCACTTTGCACTTTTGAAGGCTTGAGAATGGTTTGGTAGTTTGGATTTGATAGTGGCTCTATTAGATCACCATAAATAATCTTAGGGAAAGACTTTCTCAATATTGTGAAAGTAATTCATGTGCCCCATGAGAACTATTTGGCATTCTTAGATGTAATCAAGACTTGTGGTGTTCTTGTCATGACTAGAAGGAAGTTGAGAAGGAAACCAAGAATGTTACTTATAAATATTATTAAGGAAAACAATGATTCTACTAATAGGCTTTGTTTCATCGCACATTAGTAGGAAGAGTTGGTTTTACACAAAGCAACCTTGGTTTCCATGGATGGCAAAGGCCATACAAAGAGTGGGCTAGAAATATTGGAGACTTATAAAGTTAGTCTTGGGAAAAAAATGAATGATTGTGCACCCTGAGGAACTAGAAGCAAAATGTTAGAGGCAAGGTTGAAATTTCACAACAATAGTTGTGGAGGTCAAGAAATTAATTCTTGCACATGTTGATATATTTTTGCGTACCATCATCACCATCATGTATTTCTTATCCTTACCCCAAATTTAGTAGTTAGTAGTTTTTCTAAAAGGTAGTGTGAGAAACTTTTTCATGCCCCTATTATTTGCACATCTCCTTGCCTTCCACAAATTCCTTGCTATGCACACTTCTCACCCCCACACTACTCCATAATTATCCATTTTTAAAATTGTACGAAAGCTCGCCCATCTATTTCTTTCGCACAAGCCTTTTTTCATGCACATACTTTTCTTTTGCACAACCCTTTTCTTCTCACACATAATTTTTTTTCATAAGGCACACTATAATACTCTATCAAAGTGACTTCTCTTCTTGTGCTCCATACTTAGTGAAAATGAATTGTTCACTCCTTTTCAGGCCAATTGAGATCTCATTTAAGAAAGTCCAATATCTAAGGTGGATAAGGCATGGATATTGTGTTATCTGCCAGTACACCACTTAAAGACATACCATGGGTCATTAAATTCTTGTTATCATTCTCGCATGGCTTGATGAAGGTGGTACCTAATGAAGGATATGTTACTAAATGCTACTGCAAATCAAGACTTAAACAAATAAGACCTTTGTAAGGTATCATTGATCTGTCACATATATCTAAGTGAATTGAACAAAAAATAAATTTGGTAGGTAAAAGAAAGAAGGATCATTTTTGTGGAAATACAGCTAATTCACTTGCATGATAGAATAAGAAGTTCCATTGGTTAGTCTCCTATCATTAGTATTTGAATTTGAGTCCAGAGGAGAAAATAAATAATATAATTTGGAATACTGGGCCAGATAATGTTGCATGTGTTCCAGAGGTATTGGATTTAATGAAATCATTTGTTGTTACGCCTGTCGATTCGATCTCAAGAACAAAACCATTAAGATTGCTTTGTAGAATAAGAACCTTGTTATATGAACCCCTAGGGTTTTCAGAAATATTTTGAGGTTACAAGAACAGAACAAGCAACTCAAATGTCCTAAAGCAGATGCATTCCTTGATTCTCAGGGTGATGGAATGAATATCATCCAAGACTTCATTCTCAATTCTACACACATTTCAACCAAACTTTTCTATATTGATATTTCATTATTAGTACAACCCTATATAAACTTCTCATGGTTGTTCACCTTTGTCATGGGGTGCCAAACAACTTTTCATGTACACAATTTGGTTCTGTATATACTATAATTTACTTTTAAAAATGCTGTTATCTTTGACTCTGTGAAGGTTATCTCCAATTGTTACATGTCATTTTGTCGCATTAGGAAAGTGACCATCGATTTGGATCTCTCGCTATCCACAAATGTGTCCCGAAGCATTCCCATGCAAATTTTGAATCTAAATCATCCCAAAGAAAGTAAATTTATGGATCTTATGGTACAAAACCTTGATTTTGGCTACATTCACAATTTCCTAGATAATTTATGCACATACGTAGAGAAGACCATTAATAGTTGTGCATAAGTACGCACTGTCTTTCACTATGACCTGCGAATATGAATTGAAGTACGTAAAAATAAAAATTAAAGTCTAGAAGCATTGTTGGTAGCATCTGTCCCAACCAACAAGATTCAAATGAGTGCCTATTCATTATTGATCCATCCCATCATGGAGTAACTCCCCTTCCTTCATGGAACCTCTATCCCACTAATAGTGGATCTCATCCCTTGGAGAATGGATCCAAATCTTCCCATTCTTGACCTATAAAGCTACTATAGGTCTAAGGGTTGGAAGTAGGTTTATGTTGTTGAGATTAGGTTGGAAGACTTTTCTTGCAAGGGAGAGGGTTGGAGATTGTAGAAGGGACTTGCAACATCAAGGCTATATGGTTGTAAGGCTTTTCTTTAGTTTTGTGAATCTAAAAGAAATTTTTCTTTCTCAATTACATCTTCAATGATTTAATTTGTAGGATTCCTTGATAAGCTACATGGATTTTGGTTGCATATTGATCAATTTATGATATTTAATTGATTAATTAGTCCATTTATCTCTTTTATTATATGGTGTATGCTTTGATCTCTTATTTGTCTTTGTCTTTGCAGATCTCTTTCAAGATGGTATGGAGAAGATGTTAGGAGTGATGAGAGGACATCTAGAGCATCAAGGAGTGAATGGTCGAAATCTTTGAGGGACTTCATCAATCATTTCATTAAACTGGTAAGAGGCCTCTATCATTCTATTTGCTTTCAGTCAATTGGAGTCTAGAGAAAGGTAGCAGTTATTGTTTGTTTGTTACTAGGGTTCTTTGAAGTCTATTGAGACCACTCTTGTCTGCGAGATGGATTTGTCCACATGACACCAATGAGATTTCCTTTTAATTGTATAATTTCCACAAGACCTAGATATTTTTTATAATGGCCTACCTAGTGATGGATATTTTTTTCTGTAATTTATTCAATAACTTACCCACTAAGAGAAATATGAACCTAAAAATTGAACTACTATAATTTTGGTACCCTATTCTATAGAGACACAAGCCTGCATTTCACTTTTTCCTTATCTTGTACTAGTTTGTCTGAAAATTTAGACACATACTAACATGAAGTGAGCCCTAGAGGATATATTTGGAAGCTTAAGAGTTTCTCAGAGGAAGAGGAGTGTGTGTGGAATAGGAAAGCCATATATACATTAAGATTTATGGTTATGAGGATAGATCAATATTTCTACCCATGTTTGTTTTAGACAAGTATTTTGTTGCAGAAGTATGTAGACAATACCATTGCATGTCAATTTTGTTTGATAGGAAAAAGAAGAAACAATTTATTTCATTACCATTTACTATAATAGATGTTATAGTGAAGAATTACACACATCTCATAGAATTATCAGAAATGTGAAAGCTTTTCAATTTAACTGAAGCTGAACTTGCCCAAGGATTTGATCCTGAGGGCATATTTTAAAGGCATTTAGCAACTGTATAATATGACAAGTTATTCATAAATATTACAGAAGGAAGTGGAGAAAATGAAGTAGAAACATCAAAATAAAAGGAAAGCATAATACCTAATAATGATGTAGTGACCAAAGTGAGCACCAATTATGAAGAAAATACCAATCAAAGAAGGAAAAACCATACCAATGGACAACCACCTTTAATCACAAATAATTGTCGAAGTTCCTCCTCACCCCATAAATTACATGAAAACATCACAATCTGAGGAGAGAGTAATGAACAATGATCATGTGGAGATGATGGAGAAGAACCACCCCCTTGTGTTACCTTGTAAAGGTTCCATAATTGTTACTTGTTACAAAAGTAAGAGTTCAAGTAAAATATGGTTTAAATAAGTAGAAGGACCCATAGATATGGAAGTACACAATGCTACTGCCCCATACTGGGTAGCATCTAGTTTCACTAAGAATCATAATTTAGATGAAGGCTTAACTACTGAAGATCCAACCATTTTTAAAGAATAATAATTGGCCATGCATTATATCCATTATGACAAGGCTAGTAGAAAATTATAGATTAAAAGGTGCTTGTCAAAAACAAGAAAATTACTAAAAAGTGGAAGTTAGAAGTTGAGGTCTCAGGAATTGGACCTAGTGGGCTCCTGAAGACACACATAACTATAGGGGATGCACTTGCTCACTCCATTATCGAGCAAGAGGTTGAAAATATGAGCTTAAAAATAAAGATAAGTGAACTCGAGGAAGCTCTTTGTCTCGTACCTTTATTTATGGTCTCTTTGGCTATTCAAGAACCTAAAGTTACAACAAAAATCACACCTAACACACCCCAAAAAGTTAAGAAAGCAACATAATTGTTAAATGGTACTAGACACCATGTTGCAGTAAATATTAATAAGTGACTAGGAATAATTGAGGAAGTACATGCCAAATTTATTTACACTTAAGAAATTTGTCATCGAGAATTGATTCATTTTTATAATATTTGAAGAAAGATTTGGAGGATGATCAACAATTCGTTGAAATTAAATTAATGTCTTTTATTAATAAAATCAATACTCTTAGTGATTTCCTGAAGAACCAAAAAGGGCTTCTATCAAGGAAGAGAATCAAGTAGATTAAGTCAGGTTGGCATGTAAGGATTAAAATGCTAGAAGATACTATTTTTGAATGTTCAAGTATTGATGATCATAGAAGAAATGATTTCTTCAGAGCAATAAAAGTTGTCGAAGAATTATAAGGACCTATAAAGACTAGAAACTCCATGCTAATCCCCAAATATATATTAAAAGATGAACTAAATATTATTAAAGCATCATGGGGTAAAAATTTCAACAACTTAATTTATTTTCCGGTGGATGAGATCAAGAACTGGTTGGTTACATTCGTTAATGATAATGAAGACCAACTAGCACCTATGGTCAAATGCAAAGGACATAAAGGAGGAAATATTTGTGCTAAGAGTAAAGCAAGACATAACCATCCCGTCGATGGAGGAATACATTGAAGAATGTCTTAGAAAATATTTAAATGAAATTGTTAATCCTAAATAACCGCTTCAATAATTAGATTAACAAACATTCAAAAGACGATATATACTTCGACAACAACTAATGCTAAGGATAGAGGATTCATTCCAATGGTCATCCTTCTGCAATTTTGTGGGTGTTCTTTAACTTGTTTTGAAGTGATTTCATTTCTTTCTCCCCAGCCTTTGATCATCGAATTTTATGAATTGGCTTATATATTTGTAAATCCGATCCCTTATTGAAATTTCTCTTTTTCTTTCTAGGTAACCTCCTATTATTTTGTCGACAAGGGCCCAATCCCAATCCCTTAGGGAAAAATTCCTTTACTTTTACACTTATGTATCAAAATTTTGTATAGATTTTTAGGCACTTACTTTATTACAAACTTAAAGGCTTTAAAATTATTCTTTGACTCTCACAAGGAGCTATTTTCAGGAGTGCATGACATTTGTCGTTTCGAGACTTTTAAATGAGTAATGAAACTTGTGAATAGAGATGTGCCCATTAGGAGTTGGTGTTCTATAATTGGGGGTTGTGATGGACATCAAAAGTTTCTTTGGGCACAACAATTTGGAGAGTGAAAACATGGGATACACTTGTTGGGTGCACATCTAATGGCCACATCTCTGTTGAGTGGAGTTGGCATAGTTGGGTACACATGTTGGGAATGTGGCACATTGGGAAAACACCATTGAACATCGGACAATTAGAAAACAAGCCATGAAGGGAGCAAATGTGCCATTTTGGGCATAATTGATGTTTGCAATGTATACACTTTGGTCCACTTAGGCTTGGAGAGCTTTACAAGTGTAAGACAAGTCTTGTATAAATAGTGGATGTCCCAAAGGTGTTAAGACATTAATCACTCAAGCATCCATTGGTCATTCACATACGATGTAAAGATATTATATGGTTTGTGCTAAGTTTTTGATTGTGACAATAGATAAATTTGTATTGGTTAAGTGAGAAGAAGAAGAAGAAGAAGACATTACCTATAGGAGGTAGGCTTGTGGTTGCTTTAGGAGTTGGATTGTGCAACTCTATTAGGCAGTCAACATTGTTTCCTTAAACTCATTGTACATCTATAATAGAGTTGTAGACAAGAATTCACAATTATATTTGTAACATTCTTTATATAAAGAAGTTAAGGCATTCACCAAAATATGTGTGCTATGGATTTTTATGTGTTGGATGTTTTTGTTCCTTGCTTTGCTTTATGTTGACTAAGTATTAAAATATTGGCTAAGTGAAATATTGTTGGGATATTTTAAAAGCCACAATTGGATGTTTTCCTATTGTTGACTGAAGTTGGTCGAGTAGGACTTGGTTGCATTGACAAATTGCAACTAAATGTGTAATTATGAACAAAGCTTAAGTGAAGAGGCACATTTTGGTTGTAGTAGGTGCAAGTTGGCCAAGCCATTATGGTCGGGGAAAGGAAGTGTCACATGACCTCAAGTGTTGAAACAAACTTGGGAGAAACTCAAGTTGAAAAATTCGAGCAAATTGTAAGTGTGTGACACTTTGTCTCCGTTATTCTTTACTGAATGTTTACTCACATATATATGTCCATATCAATTGTAATTTCTAAAAATTTACATATCATTAATCTGTAATAATGTTTTAAAAGTGTTTAAGGTCAATGAATTTACTAATATTTACTTCCTCTTTTTTCAAAAACATACAATTTTATCAAAATTATAACTAGCACAACCATATAAATTAAATGGCATGATAAACACTTATAGACACCAAAACACTTACATCATGATACATCTCACATTGCCAATATTAAAAAAATAAATAAATTATCACTTATATATATATATAAATATTTATATATATATATATATATATATATATATTATTATTAAACCAAGATTCTCACTAATGCGAGATTCAAACTTCTACTTTACTATAGGATTCTTTAAATTGTAAATAAGCTTTGTTACATATGGGCTATTGATACAAATGCTCAATAAATTATAATCTGTTCATATGACCATTTTTTTAATTTAATCATTTAATTAAAAAAAACATTACTTTTAATATAATCATTGTTAATTTATAAATATTATTAAAATATTTAAAAAAAATTAATTTTATTTCAAATAATAACTATTAATAATTAATAAAATTCTAATCAATATTTCAAAAATAAAACATTATTAAATTAAATAATTATATATATATACATTATATATATATATATATTATCTCAAATATCAACTAAAATAATTTTAATTATAATATCTTTATTATTTTTATTAAAAATATTAATATAACAGCGTAAGTTATACATTATTCTACCTAACAAATATGCTAGTTGTACATTATTTGAAGAAAGTAAAATTCTATGCTTAATAATGGAGTTTAATATAAAAGCCTAAATTGTACATGATTCTATCTAGCAATATGCTAGTTCAACATTATTATAGGGAAAAAATAAAATTCTATGCTTAAAGTTAAAGTTTAAATTCTTTTTAATAAAGAATAGATTTTTCGAGTGAACATACAAAAAGATTTTTGTGGCGTTGGTTATTTTTAGGATTTCGTGTGCTGGTCCCTACCTTTATAGGATATTTGTACGTTGAAGGGAATAAAATGCTATGCTTATTGGATCGAAGAGAATAAAGTGTTATGATTTAATTATTATTATTAAGTAATTAATTAATTTAATTTTATTTTAATTCAAATAATTAAAGTGAAAAAATTTAAGATATTAAAAATTAGTAGTTGTTTTTAAAAGTGTAAAGTATATTGAAGGAATAAAAGATTTGGGAAAATCAAGAAAGTTGGGAAAATAAATTGGCTCAGCTTATTTTTACTGATTGGGTAAATACAATTCATAGGATAATTTCAAAGAGCTAGACCAAAAATTGAATTTATAGCATGGTGCAACATTCTTGCCCGACACCAAGACTATGCCATATCGATGGCTTCAACATCTGCACTCAATCTTGTAGAGCGGAATTGTGATTTCTGATTATTTTAAATGAGTTTTTAAACTTTTTGAACACCTAAATTGTTCCAATTGTATAGCTCAAACTTTTAATTTTAACACATATCTACTATGCTTCATTTTAGACTTTTGTGATCCATATTAATTTTGATAAAGTCTTTCGGATTAATCACATCATGAGTTGTTGGTCAACGTTTCGAACTATATAATGTGGTTCATCCTCACGACAAAGGTGAAAAAATTAGTCAACCAGAATGTTTAAATAGCAAGGATGCATTTGATTCCAGAATTAGCTGTTAAAAATTAGTTGAATATTATATGTTTTAGTTATTTATTAATTTTAATATAATTATTGAATTTCAAATTAGTTAACTGTTTAATAATAATAATAAGATTGGTTTTTTTTAAATATAAAATTATGATATTTTTTAATATATTATCAAATGTTATTAAAAATAACTAATATTCAGCATTAATCAAGTATTATTTTATGTATAAATATTGGAAAATATTTTAATAGGGAGGTCAAAGAGGATATAAATTGCAATATAAAAATAAAAATAATTTATTAGGTAGGTATAATAATAATAATAATAATAAAATTACGAAGAGAGGGTTGGGATCCAATTTCTACTTAACTTCCAACCATCGTCCCTATTAAAATTAATAATGTGATTCTCAATTTCAAAGGCTTCTCAAAGCTTCCTATGATGGAAGTGATCAACCCTAGCGTTGACATGAGAATCCTCAATGCAGATATGGTGATTGGATTTCACTGCATGTTCAACTAAAGCTAAGGAACGAGCATCTCTATAACAATGGTAGTTACATTAAGCTGAATAAGCATCCTATTAAAAAAGTTTCTAAAGAAGCTGGTTTTTCCATAAAATCTAATAATGCTCTCAATCATCTTAGCAAAAAGCTTATCGAAAGCACACCCTCTCACCCCAAGAATTTATGGCCTTCCGAAGATTCATAAGGATGGGATTCCCCTGAGACCTATTATTAACACAATAGGTGGGCCCACTTATATTCTTGCTAAATTCTTAGCTAAGAAGCTCAAACCTCTTGTTGGTTGCACTGATTCCTTTGTTAAAGAGTTGAAGGATATAAGGCTAGAGCCTGGGGATCTGTTAGTAAGCTTTGACGTTGTTTCCCTTTATACTAATAGCCCTATTCAAGAAGCCATTAGTGTCATTAATTGTATTACTAATGATGACACAACCAAATTGGTTGGTTTATGCCTTACCTCTACCTTTTTCAGCTTCTAGGGTGAGTTCTATGAACAAACTTATGGGGTTGCGATGGGTTCTCCTCTTTCCCCTATAATTGCCAACTTATTCATGGAATATTTACTTATGAGCTTGCGATGGGTTCTCCTCTTTCACTTATACTTGCCAACTTATTCAAAGAATATTTTGAGACCAAAGCTTTAGCCTCTGCTCAACTCTTCCCCAAGCGATGGAAGATGATTGTTGACGATACTCGCATTGTTTGGCCTCATGGTCGTGAAAATTTAAATTTGTTTCTCAACCATCTTAATTACCAATCTGACTCCATCAAATTCATGATGGAAATCAAGGTAGATGGATGCCTCCCTTTTCTTGATATTCTCCTCTCTAGAATGGATGATGGTTCCATCTCTTATAAGGTTTTTCGCAAAAAAAACACACACGGAACAATATCTTCATGCCAGTTCTCATCATTTTCTGGGACAAAAACTCGAGGTTCTCAACACCCTTGCGACTCATGCTCTAATAATTTCTGATGAGAATCACTTAGAAGAGGAAACGTATCATCTTCTAAAAGTTTATGAAAGTAATGTCTATAACAGGCAACAAGGCTTCAAAGCTTTTCTAAGGACTAGTAAAGAATCAAGGATTAAAACTTCTCGTGACAATACAGTCTCCAATGTTCAACTTCCCTTTATTAACATTTCTCATATTCTAAAAAAGAATAAAGTTTTTGATACATTTAAACCCCTTAATACCATTAGATATTCTCTTAGATATGTCAAAGGCCCTGTAAACCCCAAAGACATGAAACATGTCTACTCCATCCCATGTTCTTGTGGGATTCCCTACATTGGGGAAATTGGTTGCTCCATTAACCAAATAATCCAAGGAAAGCACAACTGCTCTTGTTCCTTAGCTTTAGTTGAACATGCAGTGAAATCCAATCACCATGTCTGCATTGAGGATTCTCGGGTCATTGCAAGGGTTGATCACTTCCATCATAGGAAGCTTCGAGAAGCCATTGAAATTGAAAAGTGCACTATTAATCTTAATAGGGACGATAATTGGAAGTTAAGTAGAAGTTGGATCCCCGCCCTCTCTTCGTAAATTGTTTGTTTCTTTGTTGGTTAGTTTGTTTTTGTTTTTGTTTTTTTTGTTTTTTTTGTTTTTGTTTGTTTTTGTTTTTTTTTTTTTAAATTTAAATATATATATATATATATATATATATATATATATATATATATATATATATATATATATATATATATATATATATATATTTAATTATTTTACTTTTACATTACAATATATATCTTCTTGACATCCCTTATTAAAATATTCTCCAATATTTTAATATAATAATACTTGAATCACATTTTTTTTAATTAACTATTTGATAAATATATTCAACTTATTTTATTATATATTTATTTAAAAATTCAATTCTTATTATATTATTATTTAAATTGATGTAACTAACTTGAATTCAGTTATTATTTAATTTAAAATTATTTATAAAATAAGATAAACACATAAAAAAATGATTATATTATATATATATATTCAACTAATTTAACTTACTAATTCCTAACAACTATTTTTTAATGGCTAACTCTGGAACTAGATGCATCCTTGTTGTTTAAACATTGTGATTCACTGATTTTTTCACATTTGTCCTGAGGATGAACCACATTAGATGGTTTGAAATGTTGACCAACAACTCATGATATGATTAATCCAAAAGACTTTATCAAAAACATATCTATTAATTTCAATATTTTTTTCAAAAATTATAGGTTCTAATGTCCTAAATTTAGAATAGTTAAACTACAAACTACAATTTTCTTCAACAACCATGAATTATCGTGCCCTTCACCAAGATTTATGTGCATAATTAGTATAAGTTGGGTTTGAAAAGAAAAAAATCCATAAGAATTAATTAAAATATTCATTGTTTTATCAAGAGCATGATCTAATAAGAAAATAGTTTTTAACCCTAAAAAGAAAGTGAATAGATTTATTTATTTTTAATAGTAATTAGTACATTCCACTAGGCACACTAGGTAACTTTGTAGAAACAATTGCCACTATTTCATCTGGTAGAACCAATATTACATAAATGAAACAAGGGTCAACGTGTCTTCAAAGACTTGAACCCACCCTACTTGGGACACAAATCATGAACCATACCACTTGAGCTAAGTTCCCTTGACAAAAGTGAATAGTTTTTTAATATAAGAATAAAAGTCCATAGTTCACTGAGAAAATATAAACCAAAAACTAAATTGATATCAACTAATTATACAATAGCTCAGCAAGCATTAATAAGAAGTCAATGTTTTTTCTTGGATTAATAAGAAGTCAACGTTTTTTCTTCAATTAATATGAAATCAATGGTTTTTTAATGTAAAAAGAAAAGAAAAAAGTGTATAGTTTGATGGTGGATTTTTTCTCATTTTAATTTTATCACAATATTATCTTATTTTTACTTTTTAAATAAATTTAATATTTTGGAAAATTATAAATATTTAAATTATGTAAATTCACTAACTTAAAATTATGATTTTTCTATTTTTTCATCAAATTTCTTATAAAATTGACAAAATTAGTCTCATAAATGTGTGATGCAATAGCTAAATTGAACAATTAAAAGAAAACTCTTATAAAATGTACTCACAAAAAATTGAGAAGAAGAAAATTAAAAGGGAAAAAAAAAATGAATGTTAGCCTTTTCCATTGACCAATTGTTTGAGAGCCATTAATATATTAAACAAGGCAAGCTGCGAGGCAGCAAGTCCCTGCATTGAGTGGGGTAGTTGCTCAAGAAAATGTTATATCGGGGCAAGGTTTCTCTGCTCTTCATGAAAAAAATATTCAAAACCGAACCACCAGTTGTTTACCCATTAGCTAAAGCAAAGGCATTAAAGGCAATCTTGAAGATGAATTGGAGATATAAGGCAATGGTAACGCACAACCACCAGAGGGGTGAATATAAGCAATAATAGAATTGTTGATTTATTAAGTCAGGGACTCGGCAGGAAAGCAGGAAATCCATGACTAAGGAGGCAGAGCATGTGTTTTGGGAACTACTGGACAAAGGAGGGTGATATGCAACAAAGCTTGTAGTTGCGGGATGAGTGCAACAGAAAGGTGACTGTGCACATTGTGGTCGTGGATAGGCTTAGATGGAGAAGGACATAGCTAACAGTTTCTTCATATTGATGGTTGAAAAAGGTATCTGAATTCAAAGTTTTGATACCAGACTTCAAAATACCACTGCCAAGATAAAAAGGAACATGCACAGACAACTTAAAATTAATCACTGAAATCAAGAGATTAGATACTTGTATGAGTTTTCTCGTTATTATGTGTGACAAATTTAGTGCACTCAGGCTTGTTTTTATGATTTTAAGTGTGGCTAGGTTCTATAATAATGATAAAGACTTTACAAAACAAATAGTCGCCTCAAGAAAAGCAGAAATTTACTTATGATGACTTCGATAATCCTCTTAGAGATTAGATACTTGTATGAGTTTTCTCGTTATTATGTGTGGCAAATTTAGTGCACTCAAGCTTGTTATTATGATTTTAAGTGTGGCTAGGTTCTGCAATAATGATAAAGACTTTACAAAAAAAATAGACGCCTTAAGAAAAGCAGAAATCTACTTATGATGACTTCAATAATTCTCATGGTCTGGGAGATTATAGGCCACTGATCAGTGAATCGATGAGGGTTAAACTTTACAGCACCTTCAATTGGTGACTAGACCAACACCTCGATGAATGTATATGCAAATATCACTGTGTTCAAAGGCTGCAAACTAGTGATATGTTTAACCTGCAAAACCAAGGAGTAGTGAGCAAAAATAAACTTTTACTCAGGGTTCAGATATCCAATAGTTGTGGCAATACCAGTGATAGGCCCTAGAGGGTTGAAACCTTAACAATTTAGCAGTCAAATAATAACTCGTTGATTAATGGCAATGATGGAGCCTAAATCTCTTGGTAAATTAATGTGACAAGCCTTCAACGAAATGTATTATGGAGTCGGGAACAAGTGAAATAGTTAGTTGACACTAACAAAGACAACCATTCTACTAGCGGGATCTGAAGACTAGCAATCAACAACATTGATGGCATGTTTCACTTCTGGAAGGGAGATCTTGTGAGGTTCGACATAGTTATCATGAAACCCTGGTGCTTCTAACCCTCAAATGTCATCATGGAGGTTTCCTAATAGCATAAAGAGGATTGGTTTAAAAAACATAGCTAGCTCTCAACACAAGTAACATATGCAAATTTATATCTAAATTTTGGTTAGGTCAAGCTTATGTGTTCCTTATAATGTGAATTGGCCATCTGATGAGAGATTGTTATTTATAAGTACTGCTGTGTGAGCTAATGGAGAATCACCTTGCCATCCATGACTAAGGAGGCCATTCAGCAACATGACATTGTGATTTCAAAGAGAGGGATGTAACTTATGAAGCCAAAAATTTGAAATTTCAATGAATGATATGTCTGGAAAGAAAGTCATCAAAAGGCAAAAAATTGAGCTAATACGATAATCACCAGGAGATATCAGGCCACAATCAACAAGAAAGTCATCAAAAGGCAAAAGCCAATGCACTGTTTTGATACCAGACTTCCAAATACCACTTCCAAGATAAAAAAGAACCTGCTGTAGGTTAGGATCAGTCATTGTAAATATATATCAATCCACTGAGCAGTCACAGACAACTTAAAATTAATCATTGAAATCAAGAGATTAGATACTTGCATGGGTTTTCTCGTTATTATGTGTGACAAATTTAGTGCACTCAGGCTTGTTATTATGATTTTAAGTGTGGCTAGGTTCTGCAATAATGGTAAAGACTTTACAAAACAAATAGTCGCCTCAAGAAAAGTAGAAATCTACTTATGATTGATGGCATGTTTCACTTCTGGAAGCGTTATAAATAGCAAGCTGGCTCTCATACACGACCAACAAGTGGAATTGATCATTATGGAACAATACTCTAGTATCTCCATCAACTGGTGATGGTCTTGACACCTACAACTGAATATATTTTGACTTTCGCTTATCCCATCCGTCTATACCCCATACACAAAGCTGCACACAAAGATTGATATGAGAAATTACTTATTTCAACGAGTGACTCAAATGAAATAAGAAAACATAATGTGGACATTGTATATCTGAATTGTTGAATCCTCCATTCTAATAGCAATGATATTAATATGGAGGATGGAAAGCAAGAAAAGATGCTGCAGGTGTGGATGGCATAAATGTTGTCATGACCTGCAAAGAACTAGGTGTCAGTGGCCTGAAAATCTCTCATGAAGCTAATTAAAATAAAATGAATTTCTAACACAAAATTGCTTTATATCAAAGGAGATGTTCAAAGCCTCAAGAAGGAACTAGAGTTTAAATCCATGCTTTAACAAGACCATGGCAACCTATATGGATGAATATCTTATTCAATATGTGATAAATGTGAAATCATATAGAATAAAATTATAGTTTAAACAAAGTAAGATGAAGCAAATAAACCCAAGAATCAAGATAACAAATGCTTGTTTACACTCTACAAAATTGTTTCAGCTTAAATGTCATCATGTTGAATAGGGACACCTTCCCACCAGAAGCGGACACAACATAAGAATCATTCTTTGACAAGGCTATGCATGAGACTGCTTCTTCTGGATTTGTGTCACTCATATCATTTGTCATAAGGATTCCACTCGCTGGTTGCCACAGTTGGGGTGCAGTATTTGTTGTGGCCTGGAAAATTAATTGCCATCATTCAAATGCTTGCAAATGATTATTAAATGCAGAATTCTAAAACTGAAAACAAACAATACGTTAGGACACTTTTAGAGATGTACCTTGCCAGATGGATTGTGATCATTACACATCCATTTCCAAAGCTTGTGAATAGCATTTGGAGAAAAAAGCTAGGACAACAACCCCTGAATTAGTATATATTAATCTGGCTACCTGTAAAACACATGGAACATTATATCTAGTTCAAGCACACAATTTTTTCTAGGATACGGAAAATATGGTCCAACAATTATGGTATGCGAGAAATTCTTGGTTTCTGGGGTATAAATGAGATCACTAGCAACTTGTCTTTCCAGCAGGTAGTGTATCTAGCAACCTAAGAGACCTACATTGGGTGATATCAATTTTTTATTGAAAGGTCACCATATAGATATTTTCAGATGTGATAGATTGGTCTCAGGAGTGTTTAGTGACTTGAGCAGGTATGGGATGCTGTAATTGGCACCAAGCAATACACATTCGAAGGCCATAAATCTCCTGTATATTCAGTCTGCCCTCATTATAAGGAGAATATCTAGGTCAGTTATGATCTGAGTACCATAATAAAAAAACCTATCGATAGTTTTTTTGAGAAGCCTCTCTCTAATTTTGAAGAGTTTCTTTAATTCGGTACTAGTTCATGCTTGTAGAGGGACAAGCTATAACAAGAAACAAAGCATGTTGATTTATTAATTCAAGGACTTGGCTGGAAATCCATGACTAAGAAGGCAGAGCATGCATTTTGGGAACTATTGGACAGAGGATGGTGATATGCAACGAAGCTTGTAGCTGCTGGATGAGTGCCATAGAAAGGTGACTGTGCACATTGTGCTCATGGATAAGCTTAGATGGAGAAGGACAAAGCTAACAATTTCTTCACATTGATGGTTGACAAAGGTAACGAATCACAACTCAAAATTGGGAAAACTAATTCAACAACACGACACTGTGATTTCAAAGAGAAAGATGTAACATATGAAGCCAAAAATTTGAGCTAATACGATAATCACTAGGAGGTACCAGGCCACAATCAATAAGAAAGTCATCAAAAGGCAAAAGCCAATTCACAATTTTGATACCAGACTTCAAAATACCACTACTAAGATAAAAAAAAACCTGCTGTAGGTTAGGATCAGTCATTGTAAATGTATATCAATCCATTGATCAGTCACATACAACTTAAAATTAATCACTAAAATCAAGAGATTAGATACTTGTATGAGTTTTCTCGTTATTATGTGTGACAAATTTAGTCCACCCAGGCTTGTTGTTATGATTTTAAGTGTGGCTAGGTTCTACAATAATGATAAAGACTTTACAAATCAAATAGTCACCTCAAGAAAAGCAAAAATCTACTTATGATGACTTCAATAATCCTCTTGGTCTAGGAGATTATAGGCCACTGATTAATGAATCGATTAGGGTTAAAATTTACAGCTCCTTCAATAGTGACTGGACCAACACCTCGATGAATGTATATGCAAATATCATTGTGTTCAAAGGCTGCAAACTAGTAATAAGGAGACTATGTTTAACCTGCAAAACCAAGGAGTAGTGAGAAAAAATAAACTCTTACTCAGGGTTTAGATATCCAATAGTTGTGGCAATGCTAGTGATAGGCCCTAGAGGGCTGAAACCTTCACAATTTAGCAGTCAAATAATAGATCGTTGATTAATGGAAATGATGGAGCCTAAATATCTTGGTAAATTAATGTGACAAGCCTTCAAAGAAATGTGTTAAGGAGTCGGGAACAAGTGAAATAGTTAGCTGAATCTGAGATGGTGTTCTTCGTCGGCTAACTACAACATGTCACTAACAAAGACAACCATTCCACTAGTGAGATCTGAAGACTAGCAATTGACAACATTGATGGCATGTTTCACTTCTGGAAGGGAAATCCTGTGAGGTTCAACACAATTCTCACCAACCCCTGGTGCTTATAACCCTCAAATGTCATCATGGAGGTTTCCTAATAGCATAAAGAGGATTGGTTTAAAAAACATAGCTAACTCTCAACACAAGTAACAGATGCAAATTTTATATCTAAAGTTTGGTTAGGTTAAGCTTATGTGTTCCTTATACTGTGAATTGGCCATTGTGCTTTCAAAGAGAAAGATGTAACTTATGAAGCCAAAAATTTGAAATTTCAATTGATGATATCTCTCGAAAAAAAGTCATCAAAAGGCAAAAGCCAATGTATAGTTTTGATACCAGACTTCAAAATACCACTACCAAGATAAAAAAGAACCTGCTGTAGGTTAGGATCAATCATTGTAAATGTATATCAATCCATTGATCAATCACAGACAACTTAAAATTAATCATTGAAATCAATCAATTATTAGCATAATGGCATATGGAAGTAGATTTATTGTAATGAAATCCCTATCCTATGGGTGAAAGAATGTCTACTGTTCAAAATATATAGTAAATATAGCAATTTCTAAGTTTCAACCTTTCTAGCAAACCTGATACGGTTTTTTAGGAACATGACTCTGTTCATTGCCCTCCTCATCCAATTCTCTTGGATTTCCTTCACAATTAGTTGCCAAATGACCACCCTGAGCACAAAGGTAGCATTTTTCTTGCTGACTAGGGAAACAGATGATCTATATCATCACCACAGGTATAGACTCAAAGGTAGAGCTATCTCTTACAGAGTAATCCCAGAATATCTGGAAACAAAATATCAGTGTTTATGTTGCAAATAAGTCAACAACCTCTCTTAAAATTGAGAAGTGGATTTCATGAGTTGCCAATGCCAGCATAATTAAATTTGCATCCTGGAGTTGCAAAAGCAACATTTAAAATCATACAAATTATAAACAAAAGTAAATGTATGTTATCAAATAAAATCATCATTAGCTAAATGAAGAGATACCGTAAGTCTTAGTAAAATATCAAGCAGTTAACCTAAAACACCACATGTTAGCTTCAAGCAACACCATTCTTTTCAGAAATCAGAGCACTTACTAATCCATAGAAGCAGTGACACGTATTTGGATTGAAACCAGAAAGGTTTCTTCAGAGACGTATATAGGACATGAATTTGTGTTCCCCCTCACCAGGAACATTTGCATCAGACAGTATAACCTTCAATATTGAATTAAAAATAGCAGTTCAGCACACATTAGAGGTGAAATGCAGACACGAATCGCAATTATATGAATCAGTCATGAAAGGCAAACAAGATTACAAGACATCAACAATTCTAGCTTCCTACAAAAGATGAAAGTTACTTTTAAGATTTTGCGGTAACATATCAATACTGCCTTGGGAAATGAAGGATAACACAAACCTTTATTTTCTGCCATCCCGAGTCATTGTTTAATCTTAAATGTACATAGTACTGCATAGCTACAGACATTGTGGCCATAAATTCTGTCCCAGGGGTAATGACAGTTGAGTCATGGACTTCTGATTTCTCTTTTAAGGCCATAATTTTAGCTTCTGCCTCAACCTCTTTGCTCAATCTGTCTTCTTCTGTACTCTGAAAAATGCACAATGTAAATCAGAAACATTGAATTTCTACTTGAATCCTATTTAAAACAACATCCTTTGAAGGCGTATGAAATAGTTCTTCAATAGAAAACAAACTTACTCCTTCAGCTGCATCTTTTACAACACGAAAACGTTGTGAACATTGTTGATTCATCTTAGCCCTTGGTGCAACACCATCTACAGTTACAGAAAGTCAGTGCTCAATGTTAATAATTTTCAGTCTTCAATTGAGAATGAGAGAGAGAGAGATTTGGTCATTGTACAATCATAATCAACATTGGTCAAATTGTGCTAAAGAAACATAAATATTAAGCAATGAATCATGATTCCCCATTTTAAATAACCGATCCATATAGGTTTTGAATGCGAGACTTGGTAAAAGTTTACCAAAATATGTGAACATTAAATATTTAATGTCAAATAGTAAAGGTGCAGTACTTAAGGTAACTAACTCACTTACCAATTGCCATGTACAAAAGCTTCCTTGGCCTCACTATTAAAAATAGGTGGTCTATGTAGTCAAACATGTTCTTAAAAACTTCATCATATGTTGATGGAGCAGGCTGCCAGTAACACAAACAAGATATAAGTGTTTTTCAGATATAAGAGACCTTTGATCTTGCATTGAAACACTTTCAAAAAGGTAATGTGGCAAACTAAGCTATGAAAAGGGCTACTGGTTCATATACCCTTGCTTCTCTTGCCTTTTTTCTCGAATCAATTAATTAACTACTAAGTCATTCAACTAAATGATGATTATATGCCTGTGATTTCTTGTTTACCTATCCCTTAAGGTTCCAACTACAGGAATCAAAATTAAAACTGGGGAACTTGGAGAGAGTTAAAACCATACCTCTTGGCTCGTTTTGGATCAACAAGTGCTAGGTCTTGGATTTGTTTTTGCTACCATTGCCTTCTTGGACTCTAAAGACTTTGACGACAGTAGATAGTATCTGTATAAACATGGTACCTTATCTCCATAAGATTCACATGCCAGTAATCAAGTGGTAAATTTACCTAACCGAGCCTTCCAGCAGCTGCTCGAGGGACAGTTGAAATGCCAAGGACAGGGAGAAACTTCATGATTTTACTCTTGCGTTTTTCTCGAATCAATTAATTAACTACTAAGTCATTCAACCAAATGATGATTATATTCCTGAGGTTTCTTGTTTACCTATTCCTTATCGTTTCAGCTACAGGGATCAAAATGAAAACTGGGGAACTTGGAGAGAGTTAAAACCATACCTCTTGTCTCGTTTTGGATCAATAACTGCTAGGTCTTGGAGTTTTTTTGTTGCCATTGCCTTCTTGGACTCTAAAGACTCTAACGACAGTGGATAGTATCTGTATAAACATGGTACCTTATCTCCATAAGATTCACATGTCAGTAATCAAGAGATAAATTTCCCTAACCGAGCCTTCCAGTGGTTGCCCGAGGGATAGTTGAAACGCCAAGGACAGGGAGCAACTGCGTGATTTTACTTGAGTACCTAAATTCAGGGTCTACACCATTGAAAAGAAACTGTTCTACCATTGTCTCTGGTATCTCTAACGCTAATAACTTCAAACCAACTAAGAACTTCAAACCAGCTCTGCAACAATAAGAATTAGTTGAAAGTTAAGGTTCACAAAGTCATGAAATTGCTTAAAAAAATAAAAATAAAAAGACCTCCATGTGGGCCCTCCCATGAGCACCACATGCCTCACCTCCTTCTCCATAAAATAGCATGCACAGCGTAATCCATGCCACTTAACATCGTATCTTGGTAATATGTTTGCTAATATGTCAATACAGGAGGCGGGTCGCTGAAGGCAGGCAAGGTCGATGAAGTTCTCAAGATTGATGAAGTTCTCAGGGGGAAGGGAGCAAGGCCACTAAAGGTGGGTCTCCTCGATGAAGTTCTCGAAGGGAGCAAGGCCATTGAAGGCATGATCCTGCTGAAGTTCTCAGGTGAAGGGAGCGAGGCCGCTGAAGTTGTCAGGGGAAGGGAGCGAGGCTGCTGAAGGCATGCTCCTGCTCACTTAGGTGTTTCCCCTTGCCTCTGGAGAGGCAAGTGAGGACCTGCTACCCTGTTCCCATCACAAACAGTTGTTCCCAAATAAGCTCTATTCTGCTCACGAGTCTCTATCTACTCCCTGCTGTTGGCATTGATGTTGCTACCTCTATCTTTCGTGATTCCTTTACCTCTGCTGGGGCCTTAAATGCCTGTAAGGGGGCAATCCTAGGCCTTATATAGAATCTCGCCTTACCTAAAAGGATGTATGTACTTTGGACTTCTGCACTTTGTCTCATCGAGCCTTAAAGATCTTCCTAGTGGAGTAGGTGACCCATGGCTGGAGCTTGAAGCAAGAAAAGACAATCTCGCCCTCGCACTAGATTCCAATTTCCACATATTATTAACCTACAGTCTGGGGTTGTTGGAATGTAGGGTTTCATCAATGGCAGATGCCCAAGTCTTCAACTCTGTTGTTTCTCAGTCTTCACCTATGTGTTGTTCCTCAGTCTTCACCTATGTCTGTTAATGTGGAAACTCCCATTAATGCCAGTGAAATTAGTTATAGTGGAGAATGGAGCACTTCCATTGAGGAAGCACAATGAGCAGACTTTGATTGAGGCAGGAGTAGACTTTGATTGAGGAAGCTTTGCAATAGTTGGCTTCAACAACCTCAGGCAACATGAGAAAAGGTAAGAGAGCTAGTTGTCTCGTCATTTTCTTCGCAGTCTTCATATCAGTTTCATATCACTAGAAAACAAGGCATTAAGGCATCAAGTATACTCTGGTAACTTAGAAAACCTGAAGTATTGCCGGGAACAAGTGCTAGTAGGTGTGACCTTTGGAGACTGTCGCAGATGACTATAATGGCTTAATAGCCCCTCCTCAAATGCTAAGATCTGTGAGCTTCAAATGATCAGATCTATGAAATTTTGTGCAGGCTCAGATCTGCTTCGGCTTCTTTTGCCAAAGATCCAGTTCCAAAGCCAGAGAGAGAGCTTGAAGCAAATCCACAGAGTTAAAGCAGATCTAAGCAGATCCATAGAGTTAAAGCAGATCCAAGTAAATTTGCATGCATCTATCCACCTATAATCTGCATGCATGCACCTACGTGTACTTGAAGCTTCCTGAAGCTGAAGCTGCTGCTCCACTTCAACAACATGAAGTTGCCGCTCCACTACAACAACATGAACTGGAACTCAAACTAATGTTAACATTAGTTCGATAGTCCAAAACATTAAAAAAAATGAATAGGTTAAAATAAGAATAACCTATAGTCCAGCCTCTTCCACCTCGGGAAGAGGCCAAATAAGACCATCACCTTCAATGACAAGGTAAATAACGAACATGAAAAGGTTGGTTATAAGAAAGTTTCAAAAAAGGAAGACCAACTAATGCTAAATGGCTAAAAACTGATTACTATATTCCCATGCCATTTCCAGATGGCAGGGACTAATAACACAATGAATAGAATGATGACCATCTATAAATACTTTAGTTGAAATGATGGCCATCTACAAATAATCTTCTTTAATTGAATATATTAGTTGAAAATAAATGATTTTAAATTTGAGAATTTGAGTATCTTAAAAATTCTAATATTGTATTTACAATGAAAACACAAAACCCCGTTAAAGAGCAATAAGAACCAAACATCACAAGAATCTAATTGCATATTTTGTGAAATTTTAACATCCTTAAGTTAATTTAATTTAATAGTCAAAACAAAATATAGAATACAAAACACTGTGTGATGATTAATTCACAAAAAACCTGGGGTGTCTCACAAATTTCATTAATAGTGAAAACATGAAAAAGCCATTTCATGAAGATAAGAACTAGGCATCTCGATACCTTAGTTGCAAAATTTTAATAGATATAAGGCTACTTTATTTTGTTGATCCAAGTAATGTGTAACAACCGTTCGTTGATTTTATATAAAAAAATATAAGACCAAGGTCATGGGACACGTATTCCAAGTTGAATGTTGGATTAAACAAGTGATGAGCATCACTAATGATTAATTAATGACTAAGGAAATTGGAAAAGGCATTGGCAAGGGAAAGGTGACAATAATTGGCATTTCATTTATGAAAATAAAGGAAATAGGAAAAAAGGGAGATGAAGGGTCACATATTTTCATGTGAGGAAAATTGAAGGAAATGAAGAAAATAGAGACCTTAATAATAAAAAGGCTTTTGAGGACTAGTTCACAACCTTTTGTTAGTTTTATGTTGGGGCTCTCTTCTATCCTCTCATTCTCTCATACTTTTGCACACTTAGAGAATTCGTGGAGCACTTTAGCATACATTGGCTTTGGGGAAAGAAGGTAAAGGAAAGCAGGAAAGCGCAAGGGAACAAGAGGATCAACGACTACAACTAGATTATTTTGCAGGTAACATGTTACATGCGTGATTTTCTTGTTGATTTATTGATGCATGGTATATGCATGTGATTATCTGATTGTGTTATCATTGACAGAAAGGATTGCTTGGATTTGTCAAGCCAGGAGGCAACCCCTCAAATCAAATTGTGTTATTGCATTAAGATGGATCATAGATATATACATGGAGAGAGAGACTCTTGGTCTTCATCTCCCAATGTCTCTTCATCTTCCAATTCTCCTTATTTTATGTTTACAATATTTACATGGATTTACCTAATCACAAAGATTAGGTGTCAACATCCCCCCCTAATCTGAAGGGATGTTGGTGAGTCTAAGCATCATTCTGAATCTTTATAACTTTTCTCTTCCAAGCGCTTTGGTGAAGATGTTTGCAATTTGCTCACTTGTGGAAAAATGGCGTAGGTGGATTGCCTTGTCCTCAACATGATGTTGAATCAGATGGTATTTTGTATTGATGAGCTTCGTTCAATCATGGAACTTTGGGTTCTCGGCGAACTTTATTGCAGAAGTGTTTTCAATCATGAGAGGAGTTGAATGCACTTGTTTCTCCTGCAAATCTTCCAGAATTTTCTTGAGCCACAAAATTTCCTTTATTGCTTCAGTTGCTGCCACGTATTCCGCCTTAGTTATGGAATTCGTTGGAACTGATTGTTTACGTGACCTCCAGGAGAGAGCTCCTGATCCAAGACTCATAACATAACATGAAGTAGACACCCAAGTTTCTTTATCTCCATCAAAGTCTGAATCATAATATATAATCAAGCTGAAGTCGCCCACTTGTGTATACTTAAGTCCAAAGTATTTAGTTCCCTTCAAGTACTTTAGAACTCTTTTTGAAGTAGACCAATGACCCTCACAAGGCTTTTGCATAAACTTGGAGAGGATTCCAACAACAATTGAAATGTTTGGTTTGGTAGTAGTCAAGTAGTTGAGACTTCCTACGAGCTATCTATGCTTTGTTGGATCCTCAAATTATTTTCCTTTAGTGGATGTGAGCTTTAAGTTTGGTTCCATTGGAGTAGTCAAAGGATTGCACTCAGCCATGCCAAACCCATTCAACAAATCTCCAATGTATTTCTTCTAAGAGAGGAATATAAACTTTGGATGTTGAGTTACTTCAATACCAAGATAGTAGTGAAAATAGCCCAACCATGTCATTTCAAAACCTTTCCTCAATTCCTTCTTTATGGATGCAATGTAGCTCTCATTGTTCCCTGTCATTAGAAGATCATCTACATACACCACAAGGTATACAACTGTTTTCCAGCTTTCTTGACAAACAAAGTTGCATCATCAAGCACATAATGTTTAAAAATGAGTTTCTTAATATACTTAGTTAAATTCTCGTACCAGGCTTGCAGTGTTTTCTTGAGTCCATACAAGGATTTTACAAGCTTGCATACTTTATGTTCTTGACCCTTCACAACAAATTGTTCTGGTTGGGACATAAAAACATTCTCTTTCAAATCTCCATTCAAGAAAGCAATTTTTACATCCATTTGATGGGCTTTCCAACTATTCTGTGTTGCCATGGCAAAGAGTGTCGAGATGGTAGCCCATTTTGTTATGGGGGAAAAAGTCTCCTCATAGTCGACCCCTTCCTTATGTGCAAAACCTTTTGCCACAATCCTGTATTTGTGCTTGTCAAATGAGCCATATGCTTTATAATTGTTCTTAAAGACCCACTCGCAGCTTATTAGTTTGGTTCCCAATGGAGGGTCAACCAGCTTCGAGGTGCCATTCTTTATCAAGGCATCATATTCTTTCTGCATTGCTTTTCTCCATTCATCATGAGAAGCGACTTCTTTAAAGGAAGCAGGTTCAAATTCTGTAGAGAAATTCAGTTCACAATCATAAGAAACATCCATATCAACAGGTGAATCGAAATCTTTTACATCAACTCCATTTTTTCTGGTTGAGCTTCTTGTTCCTTTCTTTCCATCCTCATTAGGACAAACACTTTCAAGTGTCTTTGTCAGCCACTTTGGAGGACCTTTCTGAGATGGCCCAGGCTTCTCAGTTGATTGAGATGGGGATGAATCAAGATTTAGTCTCCCAATTCTATTAATCACATCACTAAAAGTGTCATCAATGGCTAGAGCTTCATGTGGGGGAGAGAGTGCTTCAGAAGAAGATTCCACATATTGATCCAGTATAGGAATCCCCCCTTCAAGATGTGCAATCTAATCATCAAATTCTT
Source organism: Pinus taeda (assembly GCA_000404065.3). Taxonomy (NCBI): domain Eukaryota; kingdom Viridiplantae; phylum Streptophyta; class Pinopsida; order Pinales; family Pinaceae; genus Pinus; species Pinus taeda. The sequence continues at coordinate 101,864 of APFE030608264.1, read as the reverse complement.
GAAAATACTTTGCATGTCTGAATCTATCCAAGTGATCAAACTGCCGCTCAACAACATTGTCAGCCTTGGAAGATTCAAGAAAGATCACATCTCTAGATATTATGAAATTCTTATTGACTTCATCATAAAGATGATATGCTTTGGATATATTTGAGTACCCCAAGAAGATACACTTGCGACTCCTTGCACCAAGTTTGTTTCTCTGTTCCTTAGGTATCAAGGCATAATAGCTGGAACCAAAAACCCTGAGATGCCTCACCGAAGGAATGTGGCCATACCACGTTTCATAGGGACTCTTGTTTTTGATAGCATTAGATGGACATATATTCTTTATATACACAATACATAGAACTGCATCAACCCAAAACGTCAATTTAACATTCTTGAGAAACATCATGGAATGTACCATATTTAAGATTATCATGTTCATACTTTCAGTTACTCTGTTTTGTTTGGTATTATAAGGCACAATTGTTTGATGTTTGATCCCTTGCCGGCGAAAATAGTTTTCAAATTCATTCGAAGTGTATTCTTTTCCATTATCAGTGCGAATAGAGCCAATATAATATTATGCATCATTTTCAATCCATGCATGAAAGTTCTTGAATGTTTCAAAAGCTTCAGATTTGTTCTTCAATAAATAAACCCAACACATTCTAGTGTAGTCATCAATAAATGTCATAATATATTTATTACCATTTGTAGAAGGAACAAGCATTGGGCTTGTTACATAGTATTTTGTCACGCCTCCTGCACTTCCCTATGACATACCCTGAAGTGCCCAAAACATGATCATTATATAGTGTACTCATCCATGTATACAACTCATATCCCTCCTTTAACTTTGCTTGGAAAATGTCTTGAGATTTCCCTGAAGAAATAGCCGTTAAAACCCTAAAATGAGGGTCATCGCTCTTATCAAGCTCAAAGCTATGATGGTTTCCTGTTTCATCGTGTTTGACCCGTGATGGCATCACTATATTCCCTGTCATACCTACGATGATACCAAAAAGTTAATTTTCCCAAAAGAGGATGAGAAGCTTCGTGATCTAGAAGCTTCCAGAGCGGCGAGCTAGAGGTGGTTTCACATAGATGAGGTCGAATCCTCCTAACTTGACCTCTTTGTCTTATCCCTATGAGCTACCTCCTTGAGATCAGGCCTAATCCTATCTTTGGAGGAGTCCTAACTCCCTCTCCCAGCCTATAACTTCCTCCTCTCCCATTCCTAAATGGTTGGTCGATGTCCATTTGCACCCCTATGCTGAGCTTGTGCTTAGAGGCTATTCATTAGATTTGGAGAAGGAGTGTTTGGAGAGTTTCTTGGCTTGGAATTGGATTACCACTCAAGGAAAGCCTTTCAACATCAAGGCTATGGTTGTAAGCTTCCTTTTATTCTTTAAATAATATACAGCTGTTGGTTCATCTTCCCAAAATATATATGTTCATGTATGTATTAGTTTGGCATTGCTTGATAAACTAAGTGGGTTATTATTGGATTTTCTATTGGTTTTGGAATGCTTTGTTGTCTCTTGATTACTTGTGTAGGTACATAAGTACTAAGAGAAGAAGGAACAAGTCTATGATGCAAGCAATTCGAGGATCTCAACGAAGGAAATTAGAATACTATCAGAACGAGGTAGGTCATCTCTCTCGTTCTACTTTTAATCATAATCTAGGAAGATGTCTAGTTGATTGCTACTTTAGTTGCTAGACCCACTCATTGGGCTAGAGGGATCGTCTCTCTCTGCAGAGAGGATTAACATTGTCAACAAAATGGAGACTCCAGTGGGGAGCCCCTATGACCCTTTCCTTCCCTTTATTCACTTTTTCTTTTGACGAATTTGATCAACCATTCATTTTTAGACTTCATTGTTTATCTGTGATCAGTGTCATTGTATGGTAGAAGCTTGAAAGTTGTTGATTTGAGTTGTTCTTGAAGATTTTGAGTTTATTTTTTTGTTTTTCTTGACCATCGCGAGTTTGACCCTGACACTTGCGATGACATCGCGATTTTGTTGATTATGGTAGCAATGATCGCTACTTTACTCCTAACAGGTGCAATGATTGCAAAAAATTAAGAAATTTAGGGTTTCTTTTCTTATTTTCAGCTCTGTTTGCCTTCTCCTAGTGATTTACTAGTGTGATCTTGGGTTACTTTCTTGTTGTCTGATTGCAATGAACTTTTAATTTGGTTTGAGAGTGCTTGGAGTTTGATTAGCCTTTTAGGGTTTCTAGGTCTTCTAGGTCAACCTTCGTCCACTCATTGGTATTTTCATCAATTATCAGAGATCAATTACCTGAGTTGAAGTGTCTTTATGTGTTCAGGCATCCTTTGTAGATCACTTTTGGTTCTTGTGTCTTAAGTTGTTTTCATTGGTAAATACTGTGGAAGTTGCTTAAGTCCTCTTTGACAAACGATAGATTACAAATCAATTGTCTCATTGGAATCAAAAGGAAGTGTTTGCTTTGCATTTTGTTTCTTGAAAAGAGAAAGTGAAAGTGTTATTCTTTTCATAGTTTTCGAAGCATTTTGAGTTGCATTCAAATCATTGATGTGAAAGAGATTTTCATATTTTTTGGCTTGCTTGCATTCTCTTTTAATTTTGCACTAGATTACATTAGTTGAATTTTGAAAAAGAGAAAAAATCATCATTATATGTTAAAGAAATTTTGCTTTAAGGTTTATTTTGGCATTGCGTTTGCTTATCATATGAAAGATTAGATTTAATAGTTTGCATATAGCGTTTGAAGATTGTCATGGATGGAATTTTTAATTTGGTTTGATGCATGATTTGAGTGATCTTATTCCAAGATTAACTTTAAAATCTATCAATTAATCTAAGGAGAATTTGAAACAAAACGTTCATATTTAGTGGTCTAGGCTAGAGATGTGTTCTGGTGTCTTTAAAACTTAGTAGCTACCATTTTCTTCGGATTTAGACAACACTAGCACAGACTTGTGCTCCCCGTACTGTCACGTATATAAAGGGAGACCCCCATAGGTTTCAAACCTTTATCCATAGGAAGCCGAGTCTGCCACCCTGTAAATGTGATACACTGAACACAACGTTCGAGGAGATTGCGTGCACGTACGTGAAGTCCTTGGTAAATTTATTTGCTGAGGTGTATATTACAGTTTATGGTTACTTGGTACTCCTTTTACCTAGATTCCCCTGAGTAGTTATTTTGATCTTTTCTGACTCTTTAAATTTGAAAAGATCATCAAGCAACTTGTCCTTTCAAGCTCGCAAAACTATCGAAAGTGACTAGAGTCACCTTTTTGCCCTTTTCTCGATTCTTAAAATATGAAAAGGCAAAATTTTTGTTTCTAAAAATAATTGCCTACGATAAACATGTCGAACCCAAGCAGTTGCATCTTAGACCAAATTGAGTAATTCCCTGTTAATTTCAAGATTGTTAAAAGCCCTAAACGAATCACCCTTCCTTTTTTGATGTTGAGAGGAAGTCATTGTGGTTGAACCATTGAGTTCATCTCATAGTTCCCCTTCATTGTCTGATACTGAAGGGTCCTCCCAAGGATTTCATCCAGAACTTCCTCAGTCACTTGAGGATCAAGGTTTTGAACTTGGAATTATTCCGAGCATCCAACCTTTATCTTCTCGTCCGCCTCCATCAGATTCCTGGTCACCTCAAGAATCTGATTCAGATTCCTCTAATAATCCTATTCAGACCCCTGAGAGCCTGCAGACTCCTGAAAGTCCAACAACACCTGTGATTCACCCATTGAATCTGTTATTCGATCTTGTTGTGATATCTCCTCAACATCCTTACAGTCCGTATGATCATCCTGGTATTCCTTTGGAGTTATCTCCTCGTACATCTCGGGTTCCTCGTCACCAATTGTTTCCATCTGTGGAGTCAAAAGGTGAAATTCCAGTCTCCTCTTCGGGTCATTTGGAAGTCTCTGCTACCCATACTCCTCATGTGGATGACGAGCAGGGATATGAATTCTCTCCAGAAGGTTTTCCTTATACAGGAAGAGTCCCATCTCTCACCTATCCTGAAACTAGTGGACCCATGTTGCCACATGGTTATACCACTTTAGCTCAGTTTGTCTCAGGTACTCTTAGTGCCTTGTCATTGTAGCAAAACCCCATATGGTCTTCTAATTCTATATCTACATCTGGTCCATTCATTCGGAACATGACCTCTCAAACTACTGTACAAACTGTAGTCGCCTCAGTTCTTGTTCAACCTAGCATTCTATCACAACCTATCTCTTCGTTTCAACTGACACTTCCGGTTCAACCGACTGTCTCAGGTCAGGTCTCGGTAAGTCCTTCTACCCCTCAAATGTGCCACCACCTGGGGGGAAAGATCAGAATTTTCCTCTTGTGTTAGGCGAAACCAGTGTGAGTGGATTACAAACTCACATGATTGGAGTTAATCAACCTTATTATGGTGTTATTCCTAACCCTACTGGTCCATCCAGGTCAGGTAACATCCCATATCAGCAGTCGTATATGGCTCAGGTTCCATTCCAATAAGCTTATGTCCCATATGGTTCACAAGCCTTGGTTAATCCACCTTACATTCCTCAAGCAGGAGCGTATGTTCAGCCTGGTTAGTCCGCTATTCCTAGTGGATATGGCCAGATTTAGTTTGGAAATTATCAGTACTCGTAGGGCATAACCCCAAGAACTGTTGAGATAACCTTGCAGCAACAAGGGAAACCTTTGCAGCAGCAAGGGAAACCTTCGCAACAACAAGGGAAAACATTTCAATAGCAAGGGAAACTATTACAGTAGCAAGGGAAACTTTTGCCGTAGTTGCAACAACCTTTGCAGTCATAAGCTTAGTTTGTTAATCAGTCCTCCCAACCTTTTTCCTCGCAAGGCCAACCGTTGCAGCGCGAAGGTCAACCTTTACAACAACAAAGTCAGCCTTTGCAGCAGTAAGGTCAACCTTGGTAGCAACAAGATCTATATGTGTATCAACAAGGTAAGCCTTCGCAAGGTCAAGGTCAACCCCTGCAATAGCAGGGTCAATCTCCTTACGTCCAGGGTCAACAGGTTCAACAATCATTTAACCTGTATGCCATGTACCATGCTGATCAGTGGCCTATGTTAGGGCAATATCAAGCCTACACTGGACCCAATCCACCTTATGGTCAAGGTAACCCTCAGTGGGGACAAAATAAAATTCCATATGGACAAAATCCTCCAATGTGGGGCCAAAATCCTTACTAGCAAGGATGGAATCCGCAGTTTGGGTCTCCTCAAAGGCCCTATATGCCGTTTACTACACAATTGCCTTTCTTGGCTACGTTGGAGTTGCCTGATGTCTCGAGTCTCACGAATGATCCCATTCTTCATTCGCCTTACCAGCCTCCATTTCCAACGAAAATTCGAGCGATTGCCCCAAATTCGAGGAAAAAGCTAAGGAGGATCCGCAAGCTCACGTGATGACATATAACCTCTGGTGCTCCTCCAATTCGTATGTCAATGATTCTATCCATCTTCGACTCTTTCAGAGAGCTCTCACAGGTACTATCGCTAAATGGTACATCGAATTGCCTCGAGGTACCTACGATGACTTCAAATCTCTCACTATGGCTTTCCTTACTCATTTCCAATTTCCAGTTCGATATGAAACTGACACTCATTTTCTTACATCCCTTAAGAAAGACACCATAACCCACATTTCCGATCATATCCATGAATGGAGATGTTAGCGTCGCCTCATCAAGTTTGAGATTGCTGATGAGTTGTAGACATAATGGTTCACAAAATTATTTGTTAGCAAGATTTCTAAGGACATAGCTATGGGTGGATGTGTTACTGAAGAGAAATCTATCACTCATGCCCAGTATTTAGACTTGGTCTATTTGCAATCTGGCACATTGTACGAGATGTTACATGATGCTCCGAGACCATCATAGGATCTGACAGCATCGAAGTCTCCAGATACACCACCTGTTGACGGTGTGATTGGTTCTGTGTCTTACACTTCCGTGAAAGCTTCTTCAAAGAAGAAATCTGTCTCGAACATCGATCACAATAATCCCTCCAAAAATTCATCCAATCCCGGTAAAAACTTTGAGGTACATGCTATCCAGTCTACCACAACAGATAAGGCCTCTAAAGGTAAAAAGAAGGGCAAAGGTAAGGCCAAACGTAGTGCCCCAAAATAGGACCTTCTTAAATCATCTACTAATGATGCTTCTATAAGAAAGCTGAAATATCCTTGCCTCATCTGTGAGGAGGATCATTACACTAAATATTGTCCCGACGATCTAAAGTTAATCGCTTACTGAAAGGGACTCTGACTGTCTTAAAATATCCCTTTCCATCACAACAGACTCAGTTGGTAGACCAACCTTAGTCTTCTACTTCCTCTAGTTCCCAAGTGTTCATGATGCAAGGTTCATCATCTATCTCGATCGCTACTTGAACTAAGGACTATCAATCCACACCTAAGTAGACGATGGAGAAAGAAGCTACTGATACTCCTTCTACTTCTACTCCATCCAATTCTGGTCTGATCCATATTGAACACCCTAAGAGTGAGTCCATCATCCGACCACCTCCCAAAGGTGTTCTTCGGAAGTCATCTTTTAATCTGAATGTTAGAGCTTCACAACATTACAATATTGTTGAGGATTTAGCTCAATCACCATTGGCGATTTTTTCCTTGGAGGTTCTCCAATCTTTTCTGATGCAGTGGAAGTCACTGTTGTCTGCTATAGGTGTGATCGATCTGTCTGATTACGTTCGATCTAGAAAATCTTGTGCATCTTCTTCCTCATCAGATTGCATTATGATATAGGTCCTTATCAAAGGAAAGACGATTCATTGAATGGTTATTGATGAAGGTGCCTCTACCCGCATCATGTCAGTTTCGTGTTGGAAAGCAATTGGATCTCCTTCTCTTAACCAATCTCCGAACACCTTAGAAGCCTTTGACGATAGAGGTTCACGTCCATACAATATTCACATTAGAAGGAAAGACTGTTGAATTAGAAGTAGAAGTTGTAGATGAAAATCTCAACTACAGCCTTCTTCTTGGATGAAGTTGGACTCACGCCATGTTTTGTGTGGTGCCCTCTTTGTTCTGTGTACTTCGTTTTCCTCATGAGGGAAAAATTGTCACGATTGATCAACTGTCCTTATTTTCTTCTGGTTCTTGAAACAACAACGTTCCTTACGTGGGTAATACTGAGATTCCTTATGAGAGTGTGGGGGTAGGCCTCTTCAAAGACTCTACTTTAATGGGTACTTTCACTTCCCACCTCTGAATGTTCATTCAGTCAATATGATCTCGGACTCTATGGATCCTTGGATTATCCCTACTGCATATCAGATTGAGTCATTTGATGATGCTATTCGTTTAAGTCCATTGGAGATGAATTATCAAGAAATTGTCTTGGCTTCGGTGGCTACTTTAGACAATCATTCCATTTTTAGTATGAATTTGGACACTTCTGTGCCATCTCCCTGGATTGGTTCTTGGGATTATCTGGATCCTTTGAATGAGACATTCCCCACCAATGAGTGTATCATTTAGGTTATGTCTCAGAATGAAACTCCATGGAGCGGTCTCCCTCATCATTCTTATTTTCTTCCTAGCCTTGAAGAGATGCCTTCGTATCTTGAAGCGTTTGCTTCTCATTATCCTACACCTCCACTTCAGACACCTTCCTTGGTGCATGAAGTCTTGTCAGAGGGTAATACGGGGAACATCACTGCTATGATTCCTATTGAAATTTCCATTAAACCTGTAATTGTCGAGAACATTCATATTGGGGATTCCTATTCTCCAGATGGGATCAAGATTTATACTCAACTTTTTAAAGAATTCTAAGACGTTTTTGCATGGTCATACGAGGAAATGCCTGGTATCGATCTGGTAATAGTGGTGCATGATATTATGATTTATCCTAGTACTAAGCCTGTTCGACAACGACTTTGCCCTGTGCACCCTCGGAAAGATTCTACTATCAAAGAAGAAGTAGAGAAGCTTTTAAAAGCAGGATTTATTTATCATATTCCATTAATGAATTGGGTATCCAATATCGTCCCTATTGCCAAAAAGTAGGGCACGATCTGTGTTTGTGTTGATTACCGCGATATCAATTGCACATGTTCTAAGGACAATTATCCCACTCCATTTATCGATCAAATCATCGATGAATGTGCTAGGAGTGATATTTTTTCGTTCATGGATGGTTTTTCTGGCTATAACTAGATCAATATTTCACCCGCTGATCAACATAAAACAACCTTTATCTATCCTTGGGGTAATTTTGCTTACAAGAAGATTCCTTTCAGCTTGAAGAATGTTGGCGCTACCTTCTAACGAGCAATGTCTTATGCATTTCATGACATTCAACACATTGTTTAGCCATAACTCGACAACTTACCAACTCATTCTGCTAATCGTCGTGACCATCCAGATCATTTACGATGTCCCTAGGGTAATTTTGCTTACAAGAAGCTTCCTTTCAGCTTGAAGAATGTTGGTGCTACCTTCTAACGAGCAATGTCTTATGCATTTCATGACATTCAACACATTTTTTAGCCATAACTTGAAAACTTACCTACTCATTCTTCTAAGCGTCGTGACCATCCAGATCATTTAAGATCCATCTTTTTACGATGTCCAAATTACAATATCCGTCTCAATCCACACAAGTGTGTGTTTTGCATTGAGTCTAGACGACTCTTGGGTTTTGTTGTGTCTCGCAAAGGCATCTGAATTGATCCTTTGAAAGTTGACGCCATTATCAATCTAACCCCCATCCCCCCCCCCCAACCATCATTACTGCAACTGTGGAGCCTGCAAGGAAAGGCTAATTTTCTCCGTCAATTTGTCCCTAATTACGCCGAACTTTCCAAGGGCTTTACTTGCTTACTTAAGAAGGGGATCCCTTTTATTTGGGATGAAGTTTCCAAATGATCCTTCGATGCTTGAAAGAACACATTGATCAGTGCTCCTTTATTGCATCCCCCCGATTATCGTCGCGATTACTTCCTCTACTTGGTCGCCACCGATACTACTATCGCTATGATGTTAGTTCATGACAATGAAGATGGAAATGCGACATGGTTTATTATTTGAGCTAGAATCTTCTTGGTAACGAGTCTCGATATGCTCATGTTGAGAAACTTGCCTTGGCGGGCTGTCCAAAGATTTCAACACTATATCCTTTTACGAAAAACCACAATGATTTCTAATTGCAACCCCATGAAATATATACTAACTTGTCAGTTACTATGGGGAAAATACTCCAAGTGGATCGTTATTCTGCAGGAGTTTGATTTGCAATTTATTACTACCAAATCAAAAAAATCGCTCGTCTTTTCTGAGTTGATCTGTGCTCTTCCATCTGCAAGCACTTCAACTAATTTTCTTGAGCAGATACCCAATGAAACTTTGTTTCTGATCAACAATCTTAACCCATGGTATGGAGATATTATTGTTTATCTCCAAACCCATACTTTTTGATCTGGGTTGTCTCAGTCTAACCGACGCCGCATTCGGCATCAGTCACAACTCTATTGGATCCTTGGCGATACATTGTATAAGGTCGGTGTGGACTCTGTCCTTCGCATGTGTCTCACCCTAGAAGAGGATGAGCAGGTCTAAAATGATTGCCACTCTGGTGCTTGTGGTGGTCATATGTATGGATATGCCACTGCTTAGAAAATCCTCTACGCTGGTTGTTTATGGTCTTCTATCTTCAAAGATTCCATTCTAGCTGTCCAAAAATGCCATGAATGCCAAATTTTCAACAGTAAGTAGTGCGCCCCACCCTCACCCCTAAACCTAATAATTACCATTGGCCCATTTTCCAAATGGGGCATTGATTTCATGACATGTAACCCTCGATCGGCCAGGGGGCATGGTTATATTATCGTCATAGTCAACTATTTTACTAAATGGGTTGAGGCAATGCCTACATACAATGCTGATGGTATTACTACTGCTCAGTTCCTTTTTAACCATGTCATAGCACGTTTTGGTGTTCCTCAAGCTATCGTGACTGACCATGGATCACATTTTCGTTAGCACATGATGGCAAAGATGACTTCTCAATTGGGCCTTCAACATGGTAGCTCAACTCCTTATTATCCACAAGCCAATGGCCAAGTTGAAGCAGTTAATAAATTTTTGATTACTATGCTTTAGCATACCATTGGGAAGAATAGAAAGGATTGGCATTTAATGCTATTCTCAACTCTTTGGGATTACATAATTTCTGCTAAGACAGCCACTGGATTCACTCCATTCCAGCTGGTGTATGGTTTAGAAGAAACTCTTCCAATCGAATGCAAAATCCCTTCACTTAAGCTAGCTATCGAACTTCTTCCAAATACCCCGCCTGAAGAGGAATGACTACTGTATCTTGAAAGGCTTGATGGGACTCGTCGCATTGCTGCAATGATAATCGAAGCTCAAAAGAAACAAGTCAAAGCTCATTTTGACCAAACCATTTCTCCTCACACTTTTGTTGAAGGCGACTTGGTCCTTCACTACGATCAAGCCAATGATAAATTGGGAGTAGGAAAGTTTGAACCCATGTGGCATGGGCCCTATATTGTTAAGCATGTCTTACAAAAGGGTGCCAATGAGCAATGTGATTATGATGGAAATGCATTATCAAAGGCCTGTAATGGGTTGTTTCTCAAGAAGTATTATGCGTGAAATTTGAGTAATAACTTTTGTACATTAGTGTGTTAATTCATTAGTGTGCATTTTTTTAATTTTAATTTTAATTTTTATTTTTGGTGTGTTTGTTTGCTTTGCATACATGTGTTTTTCTGCTTACCCTATGTTACACCTAGTTTGCAGATGTCGTCAAGCCATTACATTGGTTTTGCTAATGGTGCTTGTCGTAGCACATGAAATCTGTCTTCTGTAGCATGGGTACTCCATGACCCTAATGGCGAGCTAATTAAATTAAAAGGTATATGCCTTGGTCAAATAACCAATAATATTGCTAAATATAGTGCAGTTATTGAACTCTTGTCATAAGCAGTTGCTCTTGGAATTAGGAATTTAGTTGTCAAGTTGGATTCACAGCTCGTTGTTTTACAATTAAATAATAATTATTTAGTGAGAAATCCACAAATATTGCGTATATATCTATGTGTTAGATTGTTGGAAAGAAATTTTTATTTCATTACATATCAACATATTCCACGTAATTTAAATACATTAACAGATGCACTGACAAATTTTGTTCTTGATAGGCATTTGCGTCATTTATGAAACTAATCATGTTATGGACACATAAGTAGAAATAAAACATATATATATATATATATATATATCACGTCTGCCAGAGTTTTTACATCAAAATATAAAAAATAGAGTGTTTTGAGATACTTGGCTTTCAAAGCCTACAAAATGTGTAAAAGACCTAGATAAACTATCAAACTGCATGGTGCTCATGATAGCACGAGATTGCTATGATCACTTGACCTAGCACCTGACGCAGTCTCACAGAGACTCCCATTGTATGTCTCTTCCAACGTAGTGGAACATCATCAATAATGGCATAATCTAGAACTCCTCGAGTTATTTCCTCCAATTTGCGCTCCATCTCGACTAAGGGGCCAACCCCTTCTTCGTAGTCTGGACCCACTATTGGATGAGCAGCTCACCATGCTATTGGTGACATTCTTGGTGGTCTCTCTGGTCCCACATATGTACATTTATCATGATTTGAGTCTCAGTTTACATTTTTATAAAAAATTCATAAAACTTGAAAAAATCCAAAAAACAAGTTTTTACCTACATTGGTCCATTGTTCGCCTGGTTGCAGAGGTAGATATGGATCCAACCTGAAATCTGTGCCAACATAATCATAGTCATCTACCACAAGTATTTAGCATTCTAGTCAAGCGAAGAACTATGGTGGATAATGAATATGTTGACACGTGCCTCCTTGAGGCATGAGTTGGCTCCATTTCATGAGTGTCAGATCTCGGGGGGCAGGATGTGGAACCTATGCCCACTGATACCAGAAGAGGGGCACTCGCTCCAAAAATAAAGTCAATAGTATGGAACCGAACCCGAATTGCTTCACGTGTCCATGATTCCCTTTGGCTAATTGTCGTTTCATGTTTTCCAAAAGGCCTCCACAGCAGTTGAAGACGGTGGGGGTCAAACATGCGATAGCATATTGGAATTGGGATTTTGAAGCCTCATGCAATACTTGCGTGCCAAATACATGTGCCATAGTGAACAAAATAATTCTCAGGACGAGGTTATTGGTGATTGTTGCTATCCTCACCTTACCTCCATTGGTTATTTTGGCACCAGGACAATACCTCTGGACTAAACCCTTGGTACTCTCACCTCCTTGGCAAGATCCAAAGAGTTGAACTGCTTCCCCTCGTTGGGACAATCCCCTGATGAAGTAGATATCTATCTCCTCCAATTCCAGTTCCTGGCCTTTTATGATGAAGATCTCTTGATCTACATCCCAGAGACTGATCAAATAGAGCAACAACTCCCTCTGAGCCCTTACCCTGTGGTCCTAAAGAATTTTAACAACCCACAATTCCTCAAAGTGTTTATGCATTCAAGATCTTGAGCTGCTTGATGATCTTCGGCCTCATGGCCTCTTTCTTCCCACTCCAAGACCATATTATCCTGCAAAACAACATTTAACACTTAGTAACGCCTTTTTCATGGATAAAAATCATCAATTTTTTTTCTTAAAAGAGAGTTTTATTTCTAAACAAACCACCCTCGGCCCCTGTTTTTACAAATAGTGCGATGACATGTTGTGAGCCTTTAGGCTCAAGCGTGACCATTGTGGGTCTGATGACCATACCCATGATGGTCGCTGACGCCCTAAATTTTTGAAATCCCCCTTTCTAGCATCAAAATTACCATTTAAAATGCATAAAAAAGTGATAAAATTCAAGAGTAGGGATGAGGCTCTTACCTATCATAGATGGTTCATGAAATGGTACCCTGGATCTCCCGCAGTAGCCACTGGAAAATCAACAGAATTAGGGCACAAATTTTTTTTCAGAGCTCACTTTGGTAAAATGGTAAAAAAATAAAATTACTTTTGCCTATTTATAAGTTTTGCAAGTCATTTTGGTCAATATTTTCATAATATTTTAATATTTTCTCTCGATATTGGTGATGGGTGCATTTCTTGTGCAGTTATAGGTACCTTCAAAGTGAACAGTGATCATTATTGACAGATTATCGCGACTTTTATTTTATCTCTCTTTTTGGACTCATTAAATAAACAAAAAAGGAAACCCCATGGAGTCATCTTTCAGCGCTTTTCTGACTATCGAAAATTGAAAAGACTGTTGAGCACTTGTCGTTTTGAACTCGTTAAAGTAAATGAATCAATGTCACCTTAGTATACGTTTACCCCTTTTTTGGGCTGAGAATGACTACTTACGAAAAAGGTACACCTTGGTCTACATGGTTAAGAGGTTCCTTCAGATATTGTTTTCTACCTTTTCGGGTTTGAAGGAAAAATTACGAAAAGGGACATGATGGAGTTTTCTTTTCCGTTTCTTTTTCAAAATCTCTAAATATGAAAAAGATACCAAGTTATTCTTACTTCAAACTCGTTAAAACTTTATGACGAAAGACTCATCGCCATTATGAGACTGAGATTCTCCTTCCTAGGGCTTGTAAAACTTACTAGGATGGATTCATTCGAAGAATGAACTTACATAACAAGCATATGCTATCCCTTTCAAGCTTATGATAAAAATAATTGGGGTACTCGCTAGAAATAGCAGGGAAAAAATGAAGACGAGACATCCTTTGTATAGACAGCATGTTGCTCTTGAACATGACACTCTTCTTCTGTTGTGTCGGGTTTGGGATATCCTCTCTCAGTCATTTGTCCTCCTCGGTTTGGGTGATCCGTTTTGCCTCCCGTTTGACTATTCCATTCTGTCATCATGACCTTTAGTCCTATGTCGAGTCAAATGTTGCCACACTCCAGAGTCGTGTTGCCAATGTTCAAGAGAAGTCCAATCTACATTTATTTACCTATACATTGTTTGAGTCACTGCTATAGTCGTGAATATTATTCCACTTTACTCCTTGTTTCGTGTCGATGATGAGAGATTCATTATTTCCCTCCTTTGACGGGTCACTTCCCGTCGACTTCAACTTCATTATCACATTCACGAATTGTACTATAGTACCTTGAGAGCCATTGTCATTATTAGTGGTTTCTCTCGTACTTCTTAACGGTCCATATCATTGGCAGTAATCAGGTGGTTTTCTAGCATGTTCGACTTCAACACATTTATTCACATGTTAGGATTCATACATTGATCAGGTCAAGATGGAGCACAAGACCCTGAGTCTTGTCTGTTATGACTCAGGCTGCATGGAGTTATATGTCATTCATCATTGTACAAATGTTTCCACTATATGGATGACTGTGACCATACCATGATACTTTATATCTATTATGATCCTCATTATCTGGATGGCTGCACCCATACCATGGATCTTTTCATATGGTCTTCATCATCCAGATGGCTGCATCCATGCCGTGGATTCATGTCTTGATATGAGATATGTATATGTATATGCGTCCTTGATTTGCAGATCTCCTGACAGTGTGTGTCCTCGTCCTTCCAAGAGATCGTAAATCATCTCAGCCATCACTCCTCGTTCTGCCTTCATGCTTTAGGGGGAATCTGTTACACAATATTTTGTCACGCCTCCTGCACTTCCCCATGACATACCCTAAAGTGCCCGAAACATGATAATTATACAATATACTCATCCATGTATACAACTCAAATCCCTCCTTTAACATTTCTTGGAAAATGTCTTGAGCTTTCCCTGAAGAAATAACTCTTAAAACCCTAAATGAAGGTCATTGCTCTTATGAAGCTCAAAACTGCGATGGTCACGTGTTGCCCCGTGTTTGACCCATGATGGCATCACTCTATTCCCTGTCATACCTACGATGATCCCAAAAAGGTAATTTTCCTAAAGAGGATGACAAGATTCGTGATCTAGAAGCTTCCACAGCGGCGAGCTGGAGGTGGTTTCACATAGATGAGGTCAAATCCTCCTAACTTGACCTCTTTGTCTTATGCCTATGAGCTACCTCCTTGAGAAGTGGGCCTAATCATATCTTTGGAGGAGTTCTAACTCCCTCTCCCAGCCTATAAGTTCCTCCTCTCCCATTCCCAAATGGTTGGTCGATGTCCATTTGCACCCCTATGCTAAGCTTGTGCTTAGAGGCTATTCATTAGACTTGGAGAAGGAGTGTTTGGAGAGTTTATTGGCTTGGACTTGGATTACCACTCAAGGAGAGCCTATCAATATCAAGGCTATGGTTGTAAGCTTCCCTTTATTCTTTATATAATATATAAATGCTGGTTCATCTTCCCAAAATATATATGTTCATGTATGTATTAGCTTGGAATTCCTTAATCAGCTAAGTAGGTTATTATTGGAGTTTATATTGGTTTTGGCATTCTTTTTTGTATCTTGATTACTTGTGCAGGTACATAAGCGCTAAGAGAAGCAGGAACAAGTCCGTGACACAAGCAGTTCGAGGATCTCAATGAAGGGAATTGGAATAGCATCAAAATGAGGTAGGTCATCTCTCTTGTTCTACTTTTCAATTATAATCTAGGAAGATGTCTAGTTGATTGTCACTTTAGTTGCTAGACCCACTCATTGGGCTAGAGGGATCATCTCTGTCTTTAGAGAGGATTAACCTTGTCAACAGGGCCACATAAATCAAAAGGAATGAGTTCAATTTTTCTATGTCCTCTGGAATGAGAATCATGAAAAGATTTTTTGTTGTGCTTTCCTATGATACAAGAATCACATTGCTTAAGTTTCCTAGGAATTGTAGGCAAACCAGTAACACCATTTTTTTCAACAAATGAAGGCTGTCATACTTCAAGTGTCCAAATCTAGCATTCCATAAAAGACTTGATGGAAATGTACCTTCATTATAGTGACAACTGTATGAGAAGTTTTGTGCACGAGCAGAGGTTCCTCGCAGCTTCAAAAGTCTTTCTTCTTCCTTCCCCGTCATGATAAGTGAGTGATCTAATGCTTTTTTAACCGCAACCTTGTCATAAAATATATGAATGAAGTGTCCTTGCTGGTGGATGTGGACCAAAGACAACAAGTTTCTCCTCAGCTCTGAGAGATATATAACATCATGCAGAAGAAAGTCTATAAGACTAGGCAGTTTGAGCCTGATGGTGCCAAGCCTCGATGGCTTGAGTTTGGACTTGTGTGCAAAGTATATTGCTCTATCAACTTTGCCAATGAATTATTTAAATAAATCTCTCCTGAAAGTCACGTGGCAAGTTTCTCATGAATCAAGAAACCATTCATCCTTCCATGAAGCAAGTGAAGCATTGAATAAGTCTTCAGTTACTCCAATGTTGCAATGTGCCACAACATAATGATCGGATTCAAGTGATTTACCTTTCCCTTTGTTAGTTATTTTACCTTTCCCTTCATTTATTTCCTTCTCAATTTAGTCCTAAGGAAACTTACAAGTGGAAGCATCATGTCCATCTCTATTTCATTGTATGCAATGAAGATCATAATTTTCTCCTTGGAACTCTCTGCCCCACCCCCGCCAATAAAAATTCCTCATTCCTCTTCTTCTTCCTCTTCCACCACCTCTTCCTCTAGAAGAATATTGTGCAAGATTCTTCTCCTTCTGTGCAAGGCACACAACTTCTTCAGTACATTGAGGAGTTATCTTCTTCCCAAAATCCTTCTCTCTCTCAACAAACTTCTTCTCAAGGGAGTCAAAGATAATCTCCTTAAGGTTTCCACTTGCTTGCAATGACTCAAGATAATGTGAATAGGCAGGATATAGTGCCTTCACATAAGCTATGAGAGGAATATATATCTCAACACCAGTGGCTTTTATATCATGCATAATGGATCTTACTTCCAATGCTAAGGAAAGAGGGTAATCATTTTTCAATTCAAGGTTGAACAACTTATTAATCAATTGAACAACTTGAAGTTCAAAGTGTGAGCCATACAATTATTTCAACTTATTTAAGGCTTCAAAATCATTTGAAAATGGAGATATATGGTGACTAATCTCTGCATTTACTAACGCTACAATCAAGGCATAGGCCTTGCTGTCATTATTTTCCCAAATGGAAAGCTCCTTATCTGAAGTTGGCTTTTCAGCTACATTGTCTTCTTCTCCTTCACAAACCCCTTTCCAAAACTCACTAAAAATGAGTGTGTTTTATCTTCCAGGACCACTCAGGGTAATTATCCTTGTGAGTGAGAACTACTCCCACTATAGATATGAGTGAATTCATAAAAACAAAACTTTCTTCACAACCTTACTTGGTTAAACAAATTGCATAAATTCATTATTTATTATGAAAATAATCACATCATGTAATATTTCACACCATATAATGTGTCACACAATATTACATGTGATATTCATTACTCCACTCATGGTCTTAAAATATTATCAATATACCTCCATATACCATATGGTATATAATACATCACATATATCAATGCTTCATCTCATCTCACATACCATAACATATTACCATTCATGAAACAATACCATACGACCCTCATAAAAAACTCAACATTATCATTCACCATAAGTCATTTAAAAAAGGAATTCAACCATACTATTTTGCCTTTTTATATATCATAGAGTTGTCTCATATACGATTCATCACTCTCCACAAAATGATTATAAAAAAACTCAATGGAACATACCAAGCCCAACGTCTGGAGTGAACTCCCTCCAGATCCCCAGTGGATGGCGAAACCTCCAAATCCCGTGCCAATGTGAGTAATTTAGTGATCACCATCACTTAACTTCGGCTTTTGAGACTTCACAACTGTATTTGTTTGCTGAATGAAGCACTATGCATAACAAAGTGGTAATTCTCCACGCATACAACAAATAGACTCAACAACTGTGTTTTTTTATATACTGAATAATGCATCGAGAAGGTTGGAGTGATGGTGTACTACTCGGGCTTAGACTTAGTCCAATTTTTAGTCATTGCAACAAAATGACCAACACACAACCATATCAATTCTCACCACAGTAGGAGATTCAACAACAAATAACAAAGACTGTTATGAAACCAGCCCACAAAAAGATAGAAAAGAGAGATAAACGCCTTAGAAATAAGCCTCTTCAAGGGGGAAACCTCCTTTACATTACAAGAATGAACAATTATGGGATGATACAAATGACAAGACCACCTTTCTATATGTTTAAGGGGCCGTAATATAATTAGGGTTGACAACAATAATAATGTAAGGGCACAATAATAACGATAGTGGGATTTTATGGGGCACAACAATATAATAAGGGGGTTGTACTAATAACAATAAGGGGTTACATTAGTAGTATAGGGACCTAACATGCCCCTCTCCTTCAAAAAGTGTTGTCCTCAATGCTTGAGTAGTTCTCGATGCTTCTGTATAAAATTCTTGTCCTACCATGTGGAATCTTCAACGGTAAGTTCTTCCACTTGATGAGATACTCTGAAATTGATCGATTTCATAGCTGTCGGGTTCTTGTTTCTATGACTGCTCCACGTTCCAATATGATTTTTCCTTCCTCATCAAGTTTTAGCAATATTGTTTGAATTGGGATCTTCTGCAACTTTTGAATGAGTGGCCACACTTCTTCATCCTTCTTCCATTCATCCTTGCTTCGTTTATCCAATCTGGTTGGATGATAGAAATGGCTCACAACAATGCTTCCACATCCTCATCCTTTCTTGAGAGTGCATTTGCCACAACATCTTGCTTCCCTTTTTTTAGATGATTTCAAAGTCATAACCCAACATCTTTGTGACCCATTTTTGTTGCTCTTCAAAGGATACTATTCGTTCTAAAAAGTATTTAAGACTATCATGATCCATTTTTACCTTGAAGTGTCTTCCCATTAGGTAGGATCGCCATTTATTAAGTGTATGTAGTATTTCCAACATTTCCTTCTCATAAATAGTTTTGTGTAAATACTTTCCTTTGATTGGACGACTTTCGAAAGCAATGGGTCTTTCATTTTGCATTAAAGAAACACCATTTCAATTTCCCGAAGCATCACATTCCACAATAAAGGTTTTTGTGAAGTCTGGTGTAGCTAAGACCGATGCTTGGCATATTGCCTCTTTAAGATGTTTGAAGGCCTTTGTTGCTTCTGGAGTCCATGACAGTGCATCTTTCTTCAATAATGATGTTAGAGGTGTTGCTATTCTCCCATAATTCTTAAAAAACTTGTAATAATACCCTGTCAACCCAAGAAATCCTCGCAGATGCTTTATGGATGTGGGGATTTTCCATTCCTTGATGGATTTAATTTTTCTAGGGTCTACCTTAACACCTTCATGAGATACAATATGACCTAGATATTCCACCTCTTGTACTCCAAAGAAACATTTGGAGATTTTTGCATGTAATTGTTTCTCCTCCAATAGTTTGAGCACCCTGTCAACATGTTGAACATGATCGTTCCAAGATTTGTTGTAGATTAGTTTATCATCAAAACATAGTAACACAAATTTTCTAAGGAAGGGTTTGAAAATGGAATTCATCAAACCTTGAAATGTAGAAGGTGCATTGTTAAGGCCAAAAGGCATGACCAAAAATCCATACTGACCCTCATGAGTTCTAAATGTTGTTTTTGGAATGCCTTCAGTCTTCATTATGATTTGATGATATCCTGAACGAAGATCCAACTTGGTGAAGTAAATTGATCCATGCAATTCATAAATGACAGGAATGGGAAGTTTATCTTTAATAGTGAGCTTGTTGAGCTCCTTATAATTTGGACACATGCACCATGATCCATCCTTCTTGTGCACCCATACTACTGGAGCAGAGAAAGAACTTTGAATAGGTTGAATATACCAGCCTCCAACATTTTTGCAACCATACATTCAATTTCACTCTTTTGGGCATAGGGATATCTGTATGACTTGATGTTTGGAGGAACACTTCCTAGAATCAAATGAATAGCATGATCATGATCACAAATAGGTGGGAGGCCTTTGGGAGTCTCAAAAACCTTGGAATGATCATCCAAGACTTTTTGGAGATCTGGAGAAATAGATGATTTCGATGTGGGAACCTCTAGTGAACATAATTGTGCAATTACGCCTCGTTGTTCCTTATTTAGAAGCTTGTCATACCTTTAGAGCTGAATATCTTTCTCGGTTTCCCTGTAATACCCCTTAATTCAACTTCCTTTCCTTTCGTGAAAAATTTCATGGAAAGTTCTTGAAAATTAAAAGCTATTGTACCTAAGGATTGCAACCATTAGACTCTTAGTACAACATCAACACCACCCATTGGAATAGAAAGCATTGGGCTATTCAATACATATTCTCCCATGGATAGCTTGATATTATGACACTTTCTAGAGCAATTTATGGTTCCTCCACTTGCAACCATCACTTGACACTCTGGTGCTGGATATAGGAAGCAATTCAATTCCTTGGCTATCTTACAATGAATAAAATTATGGGTACTTCACGAATCAATCAACACTATTACCTTTTTCTTCTTGATATGTCCTTCTATCTTGACAACTTAAGGAGTGGTAATTCCAACCAGTGTATTACAAGATATGGTTGGATTAATTTCTTCTTTATCTAGGGTTTGTTCCTGGAGTCTATCCTCTTCTTTTGACATTTCTTGTTCCTTTTCTTCCTCCTCTTCACAATCTATGTAGAATAATTTCTTCTCAACACACTTATGACCTTTAGTGTATTTTCTATCACAACTGTAACAAAGCCATTTTTCTCTTTTTTCTTCCTTTTTTGTGGGTCAACCTTGTAGGTTGTGGAAGGCTAGGGGCAACAACACTTCCATATTTATAGTTGTGAGTGGTAGGCTTCCTGGTTGCCATAATTTTTCTTTCCATTTTTCTTGCTAACTGTTTGGTCTAAAATGCGGATGCAAATTAGAGTTTCATTTACTATCAATCCAGGCAAGTAAACTTCGAGGATCATCCAATATATATGGACTTAGATATAAAGTAAACTAAGCTAGGTGAAGAAATGCCAAAGCTCCATTACAGGAGGTATTTCATTGGGATCTCCAACACCTATTTAGTCATTTAACAAAATGAAATCTAAAGACATTGTGACAAGTGTAAGAAATGTTAAAGCTCCCTTACAGGAGACTGTTCATTAATATTTCTAATCATCTTAATCAACAAACTATTTAAACTAATGAAACTAAAGCACTTAAACCTAATTTTGAATGATTGCATGAAATATTAAAGCTCTCTTACAAGAGACTATTCATTTATATCTCAAGCATATAAATCAGAAACTTAAACTAATGAAATCAAACATCAATAACATATCAGATTCATTGAAAGAAACATTATTACTTTCTTACGAAAGGTTATTTGTTAATATTTCAAACATATGAACCTAATGAAATTTACAAACAAACATAAAATGAAAGCTTACACAAAAAAAAGTGTACTTGCTAGACAATGGGGGCCCTTCCAAGGATTCACAAGCACATCAAAAGAGAAGTCAAATGTAGAAGATCAAAGAAGCTCCATTTTATTTATCATCAATTGCAAATTACAATTACAAGTTATGCATCCCAAAAGGCTCTAAAATCTCCATTACAATGATTTCAAATTCTAAATTCTCATTACAACTTATAAGATCCTAAGGTACTAAATTATAGCTTCTCAATTCTAAATTCTGAATTCCAAAGTTACAAATGAAGGAGATAACACTCCTATTTATACAAAAGTTATGATAACAAACTCATAAATGTGGATCCACTATTCCCTCTTCAAATCCATATATCTCTCAACCAATGGTGACACATAACCCTATCCTCCATGATCTCCTCCATGAGGTCCATGATCTTTTCCATGAGGTCCATGATCTTTTCCATGAGGTCCATGATCTCCTCAGATTCGAATTTGAACATAGAGTGCCACATAAAGATGCTTTGGAAGCTTCCTTTGTACCTACACATTTCAACAAAATCATTCTAATTGTTAGGTATAAGAATATGGAGATTATTTTCTAAAGTTTAACCATAAATTCACTTAAAAATACTAAGAATTAATAATGTTTTGGAAAACACAAGGATAACCCATATAATGATGAAAGTGAAGCTAATGTGATGACATGGTGGTGGAATAGAGGTGAGAAAATGTGTGAATGGAGAGAAAGTGGATGTTGAATGGAGTGAAAGTGGATGTATTTTAAGGATAATTCTTAGGCCCAACATACCCCCAAACTGAAGGTATTGCATGTCCTCATGCAATCTATTACATTACTTTTTGATACTTGAGCTTTGGCTTAAACTTTGCATGATATCATCTATTTAACTTTTGCAAAGTGTTTTTGATAAATTGCAACTTGGTTGGTTCTTGTGTTTCAACCATGTTTTGTTTGTTGCATTCAATTTTAATGTATGAAATTTGCATAATGATAATTTGATTTTTATTGCAAAGTATTTTTTGGAATGCATCATGGTTGGTTCTTGTGTAACAACCATGATTGTGTTGCATCTAATTAGCTTTCAAGAACTTTTTACAAAGCCATTTATATGCTCATGTAATAGTGAATATATTTTGAAGGTATGTGGGTTTTAGAATGTGATATATGAATATGGAAAAATATGAATGTGACAAATTATGATTGTAAATATATCCCTCCCCCAAACTGATGGTTTTGGCAATTTTTTGAAATGAGGAAAGGAAGTTTTTCCAAAAAGTATCATTCTAGCTTTCAAGGAATTAAATGGTTAAAAGTTAGAAAATATCATACCTCAACTTACCCTTTCAAAAATGGATGAGAGTTGTGCATGTGTGGCTGCAAAATTCTGATCATAGTCTTCTGCACTTGGCTATGAAAATGGTGGATGAAGTCAAAAAAGTGAATATTTTATTGTTGCCGCATTTGCTGCTGGATCTTATGCTGAATGTTCACAATTTGTAACTGAATGCGGCTGAAAACGTATAAGGCTTGGAAGGTATATAAAATTTAGAATTTACACTTCCCCCTAGCTTTATTTATTGACTTGTCCTCAAGTCATTTACATCAAAAACTGAAAAATAATGAAAGTAAATTTGCTTCCTCTGCTACAAAATGATGGGTCTTCAAGTCTTCAACCCTCTTTGGCACAATTCTTGTCATGTGAATAAATGTTTCTGTGTCGAACATAACAAGAAATTTTTAACTTAGTGGCCATTAATGGATACCACTAGTCAACACGAGAACTCCCATCTTTGATTTGGATGAGAGTCAAGGTATCCCTAACACATCTTTCTAAGTATGAATGAATTTGTTGTTGTTGAATACTTAGAAGATCAGATGAACAAGGGACATTGATGTATTCCCTTTGTTTATTGACATGATAGCTTGCCCTTAAGGCATGCAAGCTTCAAGGTGCTTTTAGAAAAATATTTAGACTCAAGGATTATGGACTCAATGGTGTATGGAAGGAAGGTTTTATTTGCAAGGGTAGGAAAAAGGAAACTCATAATGAATATGTAAAGTGGAACGAAAAGCTAGTAAATGAGCTTCGTTGCTTTTATGGTGGGTTAAGATTGAAGAAAATGTAATGAAGTGTATGTGGATTGTGAGGATTGGATAATGACTCTTGCTGGGAAAAAGTGAATTATTGCATGCAAAATCTCAAAAATAGCAAATTTGCTTCTTAATTCTGGATTTTCTGCTAAAATAGCTGAGTTTGACCAGCGTTGACCAACCACTTGTAGATGTCGAAGTCAAGTGTGGATAGGTATTTCACCATCCTTGGACATTTAGGAACAACCCTCTAGTCTTTGAATTTGCTAATCTGTCATGCAACATATCAAACCATTAAACCCTTATAGGAAGTTACAAGAACTTGTAATTTTCTGGAAATGTCGTTCTTCTTATCATGGTCTTGTTCTTTAGAATTTCTCATGAAATTTGTCTTTTGAAGACCAATTGTCGTCAGCATTTAATCTCCTTATTGATCAGTTGATCATCTGAAACCTTCTAAAAAAATCTTGGCATAAAGAACATAAGTTTGTTGAAGAAGAGATGGCCATTCCCTTCCTATTTATTACACAAAAATTGTATGCCAAAATGAAATAGATTATGGAATATCAAAAGCATAATCTTAGTCCAATTCATGATGCTAATAACAATATTTGTTTAATTAAAAAAATAACCATAATAGATAAACCAACTCCCTGTTTGTGTTCGATGACTCATGGAATATGCATGTAAAAGCTTGGCATTGTAGATGAATCCTCCTAATTTGCTTCCAAGTGTAAACCTAGAAAAGTAAACAAATTTCGACCTCTCAAGCTTGTAATTTTTTTCACATGGGTGACATAAATGATGATATGCACATATAAACAATTTCCTCCATTTCTTTTTGTTTGAACCATAAAATTTCATAAAGATTTTTTTTAGTTTGTTTCAATCATGCAATAAATTTCACATCATTTTTTTTTATAATTTTCCATGACAATTTTCCAAAAAACAATAAAACTAATACAATATTTACAAGATTAAAAAGTGAAATAAACAAAACATTAAACACATTAATCATAAAACATATCATAAACATAACATTAAAACCTAACATCAAAATTAAAACATATATAAAAACATAATATTAAAATATATACTAAAGAAAAAACATAACACAATTTTTTTTGTAATAATAATATTATAACATATAACAAAAATATATACATTAAAAACAAAACAAAACATATAGATGGCAAAAAATGGAATTTATAAACAAATAAAACAAATAATATTAAAAATCAAACGCTCAATTATAAAACATATCATAACAAATACAAAACAAAACATATATTATAAAAACATTAAAAGAAACGATATTAAAACAAATTGACATCAAAATATGAATACATAAAAAAACAACATAACATTAAAACAATACATACACGATGCAAAAAAACAAATTTTGTCATGTTTAAAAATGCAAAGTGAAAACGTGTGAAATAATCAAAATGTGTCAAATGTTGAAATGTTGAAGCATGCAAAAAAACGTGGTTTGTGCAACGTTGAAGAATGATGAAGAAACATGGAGGCCACGTGGATAGCTCCTCAAATGTTGACCGAGCTCTTCAAATGGTGAATGTCCTGCAAAACGATCCTTTCAATTCTGGGCTCGCATTTATGGGAAAAACTCTTCACGCTCATAATTCTCGGCAAAATGTTAACAATGCAGCAAATCACTTACCTCAGATTCCTTTCTGGAGATACCCCTATAAATATGGCACGATTTTCTCACAAAATATGCATTTAATCATTGATAATCTTCAAATCAGCAAATATGGAACACTGGTGTTGCGTGCCTCCTGCGCTTGAAGGCGTGTAGATCGTGGGTGGTAAAGGATATATCCGGCTGGTTGCATGTCAATTTCAGGTGCGTCGAAGACGCAATTGAAAAATAAGTAAATGGTGTGCTGAATACACAATTGAATACGCAATTCCGTGGTGAGAGAACGGAAATAAGTACGAGGCAGTTAAGGTAACACATCATAAGTAATTGCCATGCATCGAGACAACACTATGGAAAAACAACGGTAACACATCCATCTCTGCTAACTTTCAGGGTCAGCCGCATGGACTGCTTCTTTGATATTGCTGCACTTGACATTTCCAATAAACATAGTGACCAGAAGAAATCCATAGTTGAAAATACTTATGCAGATCGAATGCACAGTGTCATTCATGGTCCACCCAAGTAAGTACCAACAAGCACCAACATAAGTAGCAGATTTCATACTTATTCACTTTTTCCCTTGGATCCAGAAGTATAGATATACCTAGCCAAAACATTGGTAGTAGGGGCAACATCCCTTCATGTAAATCCATATAAAGTCTAACTACTAAGAACAGTAGCTAAGGTAGCACTAACAACATATCTAGATGCAAAGGTAAAGGCAGTTTCTCCAGCTCCAGATCGAGATCGAGAATGAGGGTTTTGAACATAGAGATACACACAATAGTTTGGGACAATTCCCTTGTTCATACCCAGTTGTATTTACAAGCTTAATCAGCTGTGATTTGCAGACAAAACACGTAATTGTCTGTGCATTAATTTTAAAAACCGTTTTTTTCCTTCACGTAATCACCAAAACAGGGTCCCAAAGAACTGCGATTTCCTCTCAAACCGTTAGGAATCCAAGGAAACAATTTCTCGATTATGTTATTCATTCCGTTCCAGAAAAAACCCATGGCTTTGTTTTTCCAGAATTTTTTTGGTTTGATCACAAACCATGTTTCAAAGCTATGTGTCAAAACTGTTGCGTCTTCTGTTCAAGTTTCCAGTAAAAAAGGATGTCAAAATCATACCCAACTCAAGGGCCAAGTTGCATGCTTTTAGAAAAGTTTATTACTACAATTCTACATTCAGCACTGCTCTAGTTTTCGAGCCTTTCAGATTAAGAAACCTGATCTATAATTTGCGGCATCAAACTTCAACAGATGCATTGAATAGAGTTACAGATCTGTTTGTTGGATCTATTGTTAAAACAACCGAGTCTGGTAGTTCTCTCCTCTCTAAGTGAATTGAGTTGTTGAAATAGAGGAATAGATGTAGATATGTGGTGCCTGATTTTAATTTTTTACGGATTGGTATTTTTCCTTAGTAGATCAGGCGATATCGATGGATGGGATTTCACTTATGAATTCATTTTTCTTGTTGCAACCACCTCCATCTTTTTCAAATCCTTACTCCTGTGTAGATTTGCATGAATGTGTAGATTAGCGGCTTGTCGACTTGCATGAATGTCAAGCATGGACTCTAGATATATTATGGGTATTTTGATGCTCTCACAAAGTCTAATCCGAGGAGGAAAACCAATGAAGGATTACCATAGGATACAAGACCTTAAGTAAGCGCATTATATCGACTATGATGTATCTGAGTGGGGTACTATATAAAAACGACGAGAGATAGCAATGAAGATCAAAGCAGTGGCTGTGCACTGAGAGCGACTAAGATACATAAGTCAATCTGGGTGTTCTAGTTGGATCTGACATATTCTAGTGGACTGTGACTCCTTTCAAAAACTCGTGTGATGCATACAAAAATTATTACGATGTCAGGATCCTTTTTCAAAGAAGATATGGAGAGCCACATAAATTTGTTCATGCATTGCTATATCTCGTCAGTTAAAGATATGCTTCATTCAAAGGTCCATACGAATGTCCTTCATTCGATCCCACAAAAAATTATGCATGCTCAGAAAATACTCATCGTAGGGATGATTTAAGAGGTCAAGAAGATGGTTTAAAGATATCAAAAATTTCTCTTTCAAAGGTATCACCAATTTTTTCCTTAAATACTGACCTTGAATTGTTTATATGCAAATTTGGTGCAAATTCCTAGCAAGAGATTTTTATTTAATTTTAAAAATAAATCAATAGATTTCCCGATCACTCGAAGTGCAGGAAGAGAGCATACTAAGCTATTTATTTTTTTATTTTTTTTATTTTTTTTATTTTTATTGTTTATTTTTGTAGGTTAGCGTTGATGAAGTGGCTCTTACCTAAATTTATTCATGAGAAATGTGGATGATTTTTTTTCAAAGAAAACAAGACTAAAAGCTCTAGCGATATCTCGTTTTATTTTTCTAATCTATTCTACCTTAACTTGCTTGAAAGATTTTTTTATTTCCTAGGCAAAAGAACACTTCCAGGGAAGCCACCTACGGACTAAAAATTTGAAAATGCTCACATCAAGATTTAAAATGTTTACCTTATGATTTGCAAACATGTGAGTAACACGTCTTTTTCTTGGAGTTGGTGCAAGGTTCTTTTGAAACCATTCCTCCTCAATATTGTCCTTTCTTTCCAAGAAGTACCTGTTCAACATCTTCAATTTTCTCATCCGTAGATGGATTAGTAAGAAATGGGGGGTTTTAAAAACTAAATTTGAAACTAAAAAAATAAATCAAAAAGCTTAAACTTGAACTCCTTTATGAAGATCTTGCTGTCACCAAGTTTCACAAGTTAGTCCATAAAAAGAAATTGCAGTAAAAATAACTTCCTAAGTCTATCTCTAAATCATCCTCCCTAGCATCGGCGCCAAAATGTTTGGTCTAAAATGCGGATGAAAAGTAGAGTTTCATTTACTATCAATCCAGGTAATTAAACTTCGAGGATCATCCAATATATATGGACTTAGAGACAAACTAAACTAAGCTGGGTGAAGAAATGCCAAAGCTCCCTTACAGGAGGTCTTTCATTGGGATATCCAGCAACTATTTAGTCATTTAACAAAATAAAATCTAAAGACAGTGTGACAAGTGTAAGAAATATTAAAGCTCCCTTATAGGAGACTGTTCACTAATATTTCTAATCATCTTAATTAACAAACTATTTAAACTAATGAAATTAAAGCACTTAAACCTAATTCTGATTAATTGCATGAAATATTAAAGCTCTCTTACAAGAGACTATTCATTTATATCTCAAGCATATAAATCAGAAACTTAAACTAATGAAATCAAACATTAATAACATGTCAGATTAATTGAAAGAAACATTAATACTTTCTTACAAAAGGTCATTGTTAATATTTCAAACATATGAACCTAATGAAATTTAGAAACAAACATAAAATGAAAGCTTACCAAAAGAAAAGTGTACTTGCTAGCCAATGAGGGCTCTTCCAAGGATTCACAAGCACATCAAAAGAGAAGTCAAATGTAGAAGATCAAAGAAGCTCCATTTTATTTATCATCAATTGCAAATTGCAATTACAATTTCTACATCCCAAGAGGCTCTAAAATCTCCATTACAATGATTCCAAATTCTAACTTCTCATTACAACTTATAAGATCCTAAGGTACTAAATTCTAACTTCTTAATTCTAAATTCTAAATTCCAAAGTTACAAATGAAGGAGATAACACTCCTATTTATACAAAAGTTATGATAACAAACTCATAAATGTGGATCCACTATTCCATCTTCAAATCCATATATCTCTCAACCAACGGTGACACATAACCCTATCCTCCATGATCTCCTCCATGAGGTCCATGATCTTTTCCATGAGGTCCATGATCTCCTCAAATTCGAATTTAAACATAGAGTGCCACATAAAGATGCCTTGGAAGCTTCCTTTGTACCTACACATGTCAACAAACTCATTCTAATTGTTAGGTATAAGTATATGGAGATTATTTTCTAAAGTTTAACTACAAATTCACTTAAAAATACTAAGAATTAATAATGTTTTGGAAAACACAAGGATAACCCATATAATGATGAAAGTGAAGCTAATGTGATGACATGGTGGTGGAATAGAGGTGAGAACATGTGTGAATGGAGAGAAAGTGGATGTTGAATGGAGTGAAAGTGGATGTATTTTAAGGATAATTATTAGGCCCAACACTAACTTTAATGCCTTCTCCAATGAATTAGGTTCCCAAAGGCAAACCTCATGTTGGATATTATCCTTTAAAGTCCCTATGAACACATCAAT
>APFE030608264.1:16462-72367 GCA_000404065.3 Pinus taeda | reverse complement strand
TGGACTCCTAGTACAACATTAGCACCACCCATTGGAATGGAAAGCATTGGGCTATTCAATACATATTCTCCCATGGATAACTTGATATTATGGAACTTTCCTGAGCAATTTATGGTTCCTCCACTTGCAACCATCAGTTGACACTCTGGTGTTGGATATAGGAAGCAATTCAATTCCTTTGCTATCTTACAATGAATAAAATTATGGGTACTTCCTGAATCAATGAACACTATTACCTTTTTCTTCTTGATATGTCCTTCTATCTTGATAGTTTGAGGAGTGGTAATTCCAGCCAATTCATTACAAGATATGGTCAGATTCATTTATTATTTATCTAGGGTTTGTTCCTGGATTATTTCCTCTTCTTTTGACATTTCTTGTTCCTTTTCTTTCTCCTCTTCACAATCTATGTAGAATAATTTCTTCTCAGCACACTTATGGCCTTTAGTGTATTTGCTATCACAACTGTAACAAATCCCTTTTACTCTTTTTTCTTCTAGTTGTTGTGGTGTCAACCTTGTAGGTTGTGGAAGGCTAGGGGCAACAACACTTCCATCTTTATAGTTGTGAGTGGTAGGCTTCCTGGTTGCCATCATTTTGCTTTCCATTTTTCTTGCTAACCGTAATGCCTTCTCCAATGAATCAGGTTCCCAAAGGCAAACCTCATGTTGGATTTATCCTTTAAAGTCCCTATGAACACATCAATCCTATGCTCCTCTGGAATATCTTTTACCCTTATGTTCAATTTTCGGAAGTCCTCAATGTGCTCCATCATTGAACCCTTTTGTTTGAGATTTATCAATTGGCTAAAAAAGGTGTTGCTTTTTGTATCCTCATAGTGTGCTATCATTTATTCCATAAAAATTGCCTAAGTGACAATTTTTTTATGAGATCAAAGCCATCGATACCATATAAACTGATTGGTTCCAAATATAAATTTGCAATACGTACCTTTTGTGTGTTTTGCACATTATGGAGATCGAAAAATTGCTCTATCTATAGTATCCATGTTCTGGGATCCTTGCCGTCAAACTTCCTCATATCGTTTTTTGGAACGTGGTGGGTCTTCAATCCAACATTAGAGTCTATGAAATCATGATTAAAATTTCTTTTGTTCTCATCATGAGTTTCCTTTAATACCCTCTCACCATTAGTAACCATTTCTTGTAGCAACTTATTCAAATTTATCTTCAATTCTTCCATCTTAGCGTCCATACCATTCATCTTAGCGTCCATGCCATTCATCTTAGCTTCCATGCCATCCATATTGGCTTCATTTACCTTTTGTGGGAGTGAAATTTGTTGTATTTGGTCTTGTAATTTTGATATATCATGTTGCATTTCTTCCTCTTCTTCACGAGTCATGCTAGATATTTCAGGTTGCTTACTAGGTGTTTCCATTTTCTTTCTTTGGGGCATCAATTAATGCTAATAATTCTTCACTATTCCCTTTGAATTCCTTCAAACTATTTTTTCAAACCAATCTTATGCAAAATTTAAAAACTACACACCCTTTTTTTCACTTTGTAAGAGCTTGATATTGAATCTATTGTATCTCTGTAATTGTGGATCTTGAATATCTAAAATCATGGCCTGCAGTAGCCCTTTGAGTCCTCTTTCTAACCTCACAAGTCTTATCAAGATTGGATTCTCCAAGGAAGAGTTATGCCAAATCACCCATGGTGACCTGATTATAGACTAGTTCAGTAGAGCAAACTTGTATGAAGTGCCACATGTCGAAGTTTCGACCTTAGCACCCGAAACTGATATACATAAAACTAAATGCCATCCTTTTTCTGAAACTTCTTACGAAATTTCAATCTGATGCTCAGAACAAAAGTTATGATGATTTTTCCTAGGTCATTTGTTTGGAATGTAATTCAGGAGTCTGCAAAAACCCTAACTTCCTTAGATCATATCTCCGAAATATAGCAAGACAGGCTCTGAAGTTTGGACCCAAAGTTTAGAACGATTTCGACTCAAATGGGTGTTGTTTGTAGCTTCTGAAACGTTGTAGAAAAACTTTATAGTGAAAATTCCACGATGACTTGTTTGGAGCAGCGAAACCCTAGAATCCAAAGCTTTGATACCAAATGTTATGAAACCAGCTCACAAAAAGATAGAAAAGAGAGATAAACACCTTAGAAATAAGCCTCTTTGAGGGGGAAACTTCCTTTACATTACAAAAATGAACAATTCTTGGATCATACAAATGACAGGACCTCCTTTCTATATATAGGAGTCTAAGAGGTCATAATATAATCAGAGCCGACATAACAATAATAATGTAAGGGCACAATAATTACAATAGTGGGCTTCTATGGGGAACAATAATAACAATATCGGGACTACATGGGCACAAATATAATAAGAGGGTTGTGTAAATAACCATAAGGGGTTACACTAGTAGTATAGGGACCTAAAAGACTGGATACATAGGTCGAAAATTCAAATTTTGCAGGTAGGACCGGTGCAAATAATGGAAATGAGAGGTTTTATGGACAAAGATGGATGACTTCTAAAAAAAATAGAACATAGGGATATTTTAATGGTAGGACACTGACAAGAGTTACAATGTAGAAAAATTAATTCGGGAGTTGGCTCTGATACCATGTCAGCCCAGGAGGTAACTCCTCAAATCGAATTGTGTTGTTGCATTAAGATGGATCATAGATATATACATGGCGAGAGAGACTCTTGGGTTTTATCTTCCAGTGTCTCTTTGTCTTCTAATTCTCCTTATTTTCTATTTACAATATTTACATGGATTTACCTAAACCCAAAGATTAGGTGTCAACAAAATTGACAATGGTTTTAGCCTTGTCTTGCTAGCCATAGTGTTGTGGGTTTTTTTATTTTATTGTTTTTTGTTTGGTGTTCATAATTCCTTATGGTTGTGGATTGGAACAAATGCTCTGGAAGCCCTAGATTAGATTGGGTTGAGTTATTAGTCCCAAAGCCTAGGTTGGGAAAAACACTCTAGAGCCTTTGGTGGCTTGAGTTACTAGTCCATGGAGCCAAGTTGGAAAAATGCTCTAGACCCCTGGAAGCCTCTGGGTTGAGTTACTAGTTCCTTGAGCCCCATAAAACTTGGGTAGAGACCGATCTGGTTGGTGTTAGTGATGTTCAACCATGAGGTGGAATTACTGGTTGAAGGTTGAGGTGGTTTTTCCTCTAGAAACCATAGTTTGGTTTTGTTTGGTTTATTTCATGAGATACCATAATCATGCTTGGAATATGGCACAGGGGGGATTAACTGAAAGGGAGATTTGGTTCAACCCAATTTGTGGTCGGGTGGTACAAGGAAGTCCCTGACTTAGTTGGTACCTTCATATGTTAATAAGAGCTATTATTTTATTGTGATTCATGTATATTTATTTGCAAGATGTTGGTGATATTATGGTTGGGTTGCCATGGTTTATATGCTCGCTGTTTTTTGGTTATATGCTATTCATATGATGTGTATCTTCTATGGATCTTGTCATGAATTGTTTAACTATTGATCAGTTGATGATTGTATGGACTTATAAGTGTTGTTGCAACTATGTGGAGAGGGCATATGGCCTTCTTGGTGATTCTCAGATAAATCTCACACCTTTATGATCAGATATGCATTCATGAACTATAGTTTACATGTTTTCCATGTGTTTAATGAAATGCCTATTTTGTTCTAGTTATTCGAGGTCAAGTTTATGATTCAAGTTTGTATGTTTAACCTTTGTTTTCATGTTATTAATGATTCTGAGAAGTATCAGGAAGTTTTGGGTAGTGGTATGGAGGCTGACCTAGAATTCAGGCTCAAATCTCGAGACCGCACCCTTTGAACTCGAAATTTCGGGTCACAATCACACTTAGGCAGGGTTGTGAGTATGGTTGGAGGCCTTCAACCACATGGAGGCCTTGTCATGCATGTGATTTGGGGTTAAGTTGTGTCAAAAGGAGCCCCAACTCAAGGTTTGGTCACCTGGGGTGGTTCTTTGGCCCCTGAGTTTCTCTGTAGCCTTGTGGAATGTTGTGATTTGTCAATCAATGGTAAGTTATAGGCCCCACTTCCTTAAATGGAGCTAGGAGGCTTGTTCATGTCATAGTAACTCTTCATCTCATGTTTACCTTGGTAGGGAGGTGAAATTGGGTAAATATGGGAGGGGTGGTTACAGGTTGGTATCAAAGCTTCCAAGTTCAACCACTTGGATTGGATAGGCAAGATGTGTTTCTCATGCATGCATATTAGCTGTCTATGTGTTCGTTATGCATGCATTATGATGGTCATTGTTGCAGTTGTGTTGTAATGTAGATGTTGATGATGTTGATGCTGAGATGATTGATATGTTGATTTCATTATATATACACATGTTGTGCTAATCTAGATTGATTTTGCAGATGAGATAGCCTCCCCTAAACTTCACTGAGGTATGTTGATTACGATTATATTTGGTTTATGTGACATGGTATGTTTGCAGGAAGAATAAGATCAAGATGAATAGTAAAATGGTGGACTACATTTCATGTGATTCTCCCTACAGATCAAATGAATAACATGGTGATGAGTACTCCCCTGACATAGCAGATACATTGAGAAGTTTGAAAGTAGAGATCAAAAGTTATAAGGCAGATAATGACAAGATTATTTAGTCACAGGAAAAGCAAGTGAAAGTTAATGCAACCATCCTTATAGAGACAGGGACCACTTAGGATGAGTTATGGACAAGAGGAAAGGACTAATGAGGCATATGGTAGTAGATCTTATTCAGGATATAGGTTTGACATGGATGAAATAGTCAGAGATGGTAGATTCTTGGATACACCTAAGAGGAGGGGTAATGACCATAGGTTCTATTCTAGTTTTGGTTCAGAGAGACAACATCGTCATCACCACCATTATTCATACAGGACGAGTGAGAAGCAATACTTTCCAAAGGAATTCAAGAAAAAAAACCCTCCTACATTTGATGGAGAAATGAAGAAGTCACAAGATGCAGAAGCTTGGTTTCTTGGGATGAATAAGTTTTTAAGATTGCATGCTTATTCAAAAAATATGAAATTCATGATAACTACTTTCAGTCTTAAAGGAAAAGTGGACATTTGGTAGGAAGATGTGAAGAATTTCAGAGGCATTCGAGAAGAAGAGTTAACTTGGAGTGAGTTCGAGATACTTTTCAGGAAGAAGTATATATCTGAAAGATACTATCATGACAAGGAAAAGGAGTTCTATGAGTTGAAGATGGGATCTATTACTGATGAGGAGTATACTAGAAAATTCTTGGAGTTGTTGAGATATGTGCCTTATCTTAAGGAGGAGAAAGAAAAGATTCAAAGATTCATCAATGAGTTTTTGGTACCATTCAAAGACAAGATTGGGTTTGATGAGCCTAGATCATTGGAGGAAGCCATTAGACAGTTGAAGCGCTGTTATGAGAAGTCAAAGCGCAAGACTGAGTCTAGGAAGGATTGGAAGGGTAATGAAACGAATAAAGGAAAGTGGGTTAAGAAGAGATGAAAACCTCAGGATACATATGACAAGGAGAATGTAGCACCGTATAAGAAATTCAATGCAATTGACAGAGTATAAGGATTTCAGTCTGAGGAGAAGAACAAGGGTGATGGCAGGAAGCCTTTGTAGTGTTGGACTTGTGGCAACGATCATCACAAGATATATTTTCCACAACATCAAGGTGGAAGACTGCATATTTACAGTGCTCAGGAGGCACAGATACTTGGGGATGTTGGACATAATATTCCTTAGATTTATGCAACATTGGATAATAGGCAGACTGATCATCATGCATCTATTATTGAGATAGAAGGTAAGCTTTGTGATCAAGCTATTTCTATTTTGATTGACCCTGGATCTAACTATAGTTATATTAGTCTTGACCTGGTGGATAAGTGTTGCTTGAATAAAGAAGTGCATGCATAGTCTTGGTTAGAGAAGTTGGTTACAGCTACTAATAAAAGAGTTTATCATTGTGTAAGATCTTGTGCATTTGAGCTAAACAATTTATCTACATCAGGTCATCTAAATGAATACCCAATATGTTGTTTGGTATGGATTGGTTATACATTCATAAGACTAAAGTGGATTTCTATGGTAAGGCTATTGAGTGGTTGGATGATGATAGATAGAAGATAATATTGTAGGGTAAGAAGAAGCCTACATCAATGAGAATGGTTACAACTATGCAGGAAAATCATAGTAGCAGGAAATGATGTTTATTGTTTATAGTTCATATTTATAGTGATAAAGATAAGGATGTTGAGGATGTAGAAGTATTGAAGAATTATTCAATTTTACAACATTTCAAGATGTATTTCCAACAGAGATCTTAGAGTTACCACCTCATAGGGAAGTGGACTTTTCTATCAAGTTGATGTCAGGAGAAACACCAACATCGAAGGCACCATATAAGATGAGCACTCCAGAGTGGTGGAACTAAAGTTGGAGTTGAAGGAAATTCATGATAAGGGATACATTAGGGCTAGTCTACCACCTTGGGGTGCACCAATGTTGTTTGTGAAGAAAAAGGATGGAACTCTTAGGTTGTGCATTGATTACAGGCAATTGAATAAGGTGACGATAAAGAATAGGTACCATTTACCACATATTAATGACTTGTTTGACCAGTTGAAGGAAGCAATAGTGTTCTTGAAGATCCAATTGAGATCATGATATCATTAGGTACGCATCAAACAAGAGGACATCTACAAGACCAATTTTTGGACCAGGTATATGTATTATGAGTTTGTTGTGGTTCCTTTTGATTTCACTAATACTCCAATTACTTTCATGTGTTTGATTAATAATGTATTGCGTCCTTATCTGGACAAGTTTGTGACAATATTAATTGATGACATATTGATATATTCTAAGACTGAGGAAGAGCACATAGAACATTTGGCAAAAATGTTGAGATTTCTAAGAGAGCATTAGTTGTATGCCAATCTTAGTAAGTGCAATTTCTTTTAAACATAAGTTCATTACTTGGGGCATGTGGTTTTCAAGGAATGTATAATAGTGGATCCATAAAAGATCAGAGCTATCATGGAGTGGAAAAATCCTAGGAATTTGAATGAGGTTAGATCATTCATGGGACTAGCAAGTTATTGTAAGAGGTTCATCAGGAACTTCTCACAAATTGCCTATCCTAGTACATCCTTGCAACGAAAAGGGAATAAGTTTGAACGAATAGAGGAATGTGTAACTAGTTTTGAGCAATTGAAGAAATTACTTATAGATGCTCCATTTCTAAAGATTGCAGATCCAAGCAAAGGGTTTGTGGTATGTACAAATGCTTACAAGAGAGGACTTGGTTGAGTCCTGATGCAAGAAGGACATGTAATATGCTATGAGTGAAGGAAATTGAATGAGCACAAGCAAAACTACGAGACTCATGATCTCAATTGGAATCCATCTTTCATGCAATAAAGATGTGGATACATTATCTTCTCGACAAGAGGTTCATTTTGATGAGTGGTCATAGTGGGTTGAGATACTTGTTTGACAAACCTAATCTGAATGCTAGGAAATCTAGGTGGTTGGATAGGATCGGTGAGTTTGAATTTGATATTAGGTACATTAAGGGTAATGAGAATAAGGTTGTAGATGATCTTAGCAGAAGACTACAGTTAAATCACATTGCAACTATGAGTTCATATGGGACAGATATATAGGAGCAGATCTTGCAGGCATGACAACAGGATGAAAGGTACTAGCAACTTAAGCACATGTTACAACAATAGGGTACAAGTGAACATGATGTGGATTATCATCTCACAGTATATGGTTTGCTTAGATTTAGGGACAGTATCTATGTGCCAGAAAACAATGATGTCAAGAAGCTTATCTCGTAGGAATTTCATGTCAAGCCATATTCAGGTCACCTAGGATATCAGAAGACATTGACAATGGTTAAGAAGTTCTATCACTGGACAAAATTGAAGAAAGAGGTGGCTAATTATGTTGCAATATGTTTGGATTTTTAGTAGGTAAAATAAGAGTGTAAGCATCGAGGTGGTTTATTACAACCAATTCTGATTCCAAAGGGGAAATGGGAGGTCATTTCCATAGATTTCATTACAGGTTTTCTAAGGAAATATAGACAACATGATTCCAGCATGTTTGTGGTTGACAAGTTAAGTAATGATGTAGGAGCATCTGGACATAGCCAGCAATGTGAAAGCTTGTTCACATGTTGTGGCTAAACAAGTTGAATTTCACTGACCTGAGTGGTCAAAAGTCAGTTTTTACCAAGAGGGTTGGATCTCTGAATAAATGAGCTATATTTCATTATTGTATAAGTAGAAATTGTCTTATTTTAGATTCAAAGATAAGTTGTTAAGATAGGTGTGTGATAGAGCTTGAAAATAGAGATTTAGTGTTAGAATGTTTAAAAATAGAGATTGAGTTGTTATGCAAGATTGGATTGATAAAAAGAAGAAAAATGTAATGCAAAAGGATGGGCAGAGAGAGAGAGGATTGAGTGAAGCGAGAGTCAAGTAATAGAGCGTGGATTTCCAGATTGAAACAAAGGTATTTTAATCGTTGTAATAGAGACAAAGGAAAGACTCTGTAACCATTTTTATAATGAATAATTGATGTCGTGCGTATGATTATATATTAAATCCGTGGAAACTCTCGTTTGCCTTTGTTTCTTTGTATTCGGGACAGAGTTGAATATTTCTATGTTTCATGTTCTACGATATAAAATGCAGAGTTAATAGGAATCGTAGGCCTTTATATTATTAACAGTGTTGAGCGCTTAAGATCTCAACCATTGATCCAAGTTCGAACCAATGGTGTGAAACCCCACCAACCATTGGATCCCTTATATCACATCGCAAATATGTGTTACACAGGATTAGTTCGCATCGCAGGGAAGGCTTGTGCGCTGTCGTGGAACCCTGGGTGTGGAAACACTGCGATATGCGATTGCGACATATCGCATCGCAACATTTTATTGAAAAGGGAGTGGGCCTGGAATATTGAGGAATTGCAATATGTGATAA
The DNA here is from genome assembly GCA_000404065.3 of Pinus taeda. Taxonomy (NCBI): domain Eukaryota; kingdom Viridiplantae; phylum Streptophyta; class Pinopsida; order Pinales; family Pinaceae; genus Pinus; species Pinus taeda. The sequence goes on along the minus strand of APFE030608264.1, from coordinate 63,364 downwards.
AAGATCTGGACCGTTAGATCTAAATGTGTTATGATCTGCGGTGAATCATGAACGGTTCTATTTAAAAGGGGAAACATCATTGTTTTGGGCTTTTACAATGGATATTTGATCAGAGAAGAAAGGTTGGACTATAAGGGAAATAATAAACGTGGGTTCCATTGTTGAGATTTCCCAAAACAATTGATTCCTGCGTCATTGTGGTATCAGAGCACAAGGAGATTAAGGTTGATTACAGTAAACATGCCACCAAGGAGAGGAGCTGGCATTGGTCAAGGAAGACCGGAAGCAAATGTATTTATGTTGGAGGAGATATGAAGTTTGTGTACGAGGATGGAAACAATTGAGACTACTCAGAGAAGAACACCCGATGAAGCGGATGACAGTGCTAAAGAAGAATATTTTGAGGAAGAAGAAGAGGAGGAAAATGAAACTATCAAAGTTGTTAAGATGTTGGAGAAAGTAGGAGGAAAAACAAAGGTGGAAATTCCTACATATGAAGGGAGTCTCAATGCAGAAGAGTTAATGGATTGGATTAGGTCATTAGAAAAATATTTTGACTATGAAGAGGAAGCTGACGACAAGAAGAAGGTGAGATTTGTAGTCACCAGATTGAAGGGTCATGCAACTATTTGGTGGGATGAGCTACAAACATCCAAAATGAGGAAAGGAAAGTCCAAGATCAAGTAATGGGACAAAATGGTAAGTAAGATGAAAGCCAAATTTATGCCTAAAGATTATTCGTTAAATATTTTTTAACAATTGTAGAATTTAAGGAAAAAAGGAATGTCTGTTCAAGAATACAAATAAGAGTTTTATAGATTGAGTATTAGAGCAGGACATGCAGAAGATGACATGGAGAAGGTAGCCAGATATATCAATGGCCTACGATATGACATACAAGATGAGATCAGCTTGTTAAGTTTGAAGACTATTGAGGATGCCTATTAAGCATGTTTGAAGGTAGAGGAGAAGATGTTGAGAAAACATAATCAAAGGAATAGAGGAAGGAGCTCAGTAAGAGGTAGAGGAATAACCAAACCAAGGGGATAACAACATTAACATGAAGCAGGTAGTTCAAGTAGCAGACCACCACAAAGAGGAGATTTTAATAGAAGAAGATGTGCGCCCAGAGGAAGAGGTCGAGGAAGAGATATTTGGTGTTACATGTGTGGAGAATGGGGACATGTTTCGTGGGATTGTCCTCATGATAAACCAACAAGTCAGAGAAATGAGAATGTGGCTGAGGCAAAGCTAGAAAAACCTCGACTTTTGGAGAAAGAAGAACCCCCTGAAGTAGGAGAATCCTTGATGCTGAGAAGGACATTGCTTAAGATTGAGAAAGAGATTGAAGAACCAACACAGAGGAAGAATTTATTCAGAACTGCCTGTAAATCAAAAGGTAAGTGTTATAAATTAATAATTGATAGTGGAAGCATTGGTAACCTTGTTTCTACAGAGATGGTGGACAAGCTATGATTAGCAAAGACAGTACACCGTTCTCCTTACAAAGTGTCGTGGTTGTAGAATGAACATCAAATTATTGTGACAAAATGATGCAAGGTTGAAATACAGATTGGTACGTATAAGGATGTAATATTATGCGATGTAATGCCAATGGATGTATGCCATGTATTGTTGGGAAGACCATGGCAGTTTGATCAGAAAGCTATTCATGATGGGAGAAAAAACACTTATATTGTGGAGAAGGATGGAAATAAACATACATTTATGCTATAGAAGGATGAAAATGACAAAGGAGCACCTGGAAATAGTGTTATGCTGATGAGCGGAAAGGAGTTGTTGCAAGAGATTGGGAAAGGTGAAGAAATGCATTTTGATGTCATAGGGAGATCGAAGGTAATTTAACTTCCACAAACTTAGATGATTTACCTGAAGAAACCAAAACTCTGTTAAATGATTTCGCTGATATTATTGTGGATGAGTTTCCAAATGCATTGCCACCAATTAGGAGTATTAGTCATCATATTGATCTAATACCAGGAGCGAGTTTTCCAAATAAAGCAACATACAGGCTAACTTCTCAAGGGAATGCAGAAGTTGGAAGACAAGTACAAGAACTGATGGATAAGGGACTAATCAAAGAGAGTCTTAGTCCATGTGTTTTACCAAAAATACTTAGTCCAAAGAAAGGAGGTGAATGGCGTGTGTGCACAGGTTCCAGAGCCATAAACAAGATCATGATCAGGTATAGATTTCCTTTGCCACGCAATGGATGATTTAATGGATTGTTTGAGTGGATCAAAGTATTTTACTAAAATAGATCTGAAGAGTGGATATCATCAAATAAGAATTCGAGAGGAGATGAGTGGAAGACCACATTTAAAACAAATAGTGGGTTGTATGAGTGGTTAGTGATGCCTTTTGGACTCACTAATGCACCTAGCATGTTCACGAGATTGATGAACGAAGTCTTGAAGGAATATGCAGGCAAGTTTGTGATTGTTTATCTTGATGATATTCTAGTCTTTAGTAAAAGTAAGGAAGAACATATAGAGCATCTTAAATTGGTTTTAAGAACTTTGCAGAAAGAGAAACTACTGACAAATCTGAAGAAATGTAGTTTCATGATAGAAGAATTACTTTACTTGGGATATGTAGTTTCTAAAGAAGGATTGAAAATGGATCCAGAGAAATGCCAAGAAATTTGGAACTGGCCTATTCCCAGAAATATATTTGAGGTAAGAAGCTTTCATGGTCTTGCAAGTTTTTATAGAAAGTTTATCAAAGGTTTTAGTCAGGTTTGTGCACCAATTCTTGAAACAATTAAGGAGACTAATCAGCCGTTCAAGTGGACAAAAGTAGCAGACATGAATTTTAAATTGCTGAAGAGGAAAATCATAGAGGAACCAATTTTAGCTTTACTTGATTTTGAAAAAGTATTTCAAGGTGAAACAAATGCTAGCAGAGTTGCAGTTGGTGCAGTTTTGAGTCAGGAACAAAGATTGATAGCGTACTTTAGTTAGAAATTGAATTTAGCAAAGAAGAAGTATTATTCTTACAACAAAGAGTTTTATGCTATTGTACAAGCCTTGAAAAAATGGATACATTATTTACTGCCAAAGGAATTCATATTGTATTTGGACAATCATGCATTACAGTTCATAAATAACCAGCGGAAGTTGAACCAGAAACATGCTAAGTGGGTAGAATTTTTGTAAAGCTTTACTTTTGTGATAAAGCACACAAGTGGTAAGTTGAATAAAGTTGCTGATGCGTTGAGCAGGGTAAGTTTTATTGTGCAAGAATTCAAAGTTGGTGTTGTAGGATTTGAAGAAATGATTGACATGTACAAAGATGATGCAAATTTCAAAGATATATATGCAACAATTCAAAATCCAATAGTTCATAAAAGAAGTCAGTGGTTAGATTATCTCATCCAAGGAGGCTTATTATTTAAAGGCAACAAGTTGTGTATTCCCAAATGTTCTATGAGGGAAAACATAATAAAGGAGAAACATAGTGGAGGATTATCTGGTCACTTTGGACAAGATAAAACCTTTTCTCAAGTGAGTGCTTTTTATTATTGGCCAAAAAAGCAAACTGATGCTAAGAGATTTTTTGAGAAGTGCAGGACATGTTAGCATGCTAAGGGGAGGAGTCAGAACACAGGATTGTATCAGCCATTGCCAATACCAGACCGACCTTGGGATGCAGTTAGCATGGATTTTGTTTTGGGATTACCAAAAACTCAAAGGGGGAATGATTCCATTTATGTTGTGGTAGATAGATTTTCCAAGATGGCACATTTCATTGCTTGTAAGAAGAATAGTGATGCAACACATATAGCTAATCTATTTTTTTTTTTTTTTTTTTTTTTTTTTTTTTTTTTTTTTTTTTTTTTTTTTTTTTTTTTTTTTTTTTTTTTTTTTTTCAGAAATTTTAAGATTACATGGATTGCCTATAAGTATTGTGTTTGATAGAGATACAAAGTTTCTAGGACATTTATGGAGAACAATTTGGAAGAAACTAGGAGCTAACTTGAGTTTTAGTTCAGTATACCACCCTCAAACAGATGGACAGACCAAAGTAGTAAACAGGAGCTTGGGGAACATATTGAGAAGTTTAGTGTATCAAAATCCTAAGCAGTGGGATTTAGAACTAGCTCAAGCTGAGTTTTCTTATAATGACACTCCAAACCGAAGTACTGGAATGAGTCCATTTCAGATTATTTCTGGAATGAATCTAAGAGGTGTGTATGAGCTCAGAAATTTGGGTAAACAGGAGGCGAGAAGTGCAAAAGCTGAAGAGTTTGCAGAACAGATGCAAAGAGTACAAGAAGATGTCAAAGGCAGATTATAGGAAAGTAGTGGTAAATACACATAGAGAGTGGACATGAAAAGAAGAGAGAATGAATTCCAAGTGGGATATTTATTGATGGTATATTTGAGAAAATAAATATTTCCTGCTAAGACTTACAATAAACTGAAAATGAAAAAGATAGGACCATGTAAAATTGTAAGAAAGTTTTCAGCTAATGCATATGAAATTGAATTGCCAGAAGGGATTGGAATATCACCTATTTTCAATATTTCAGATTTGTATCCATACAAAGGGACAAAGACAGAGCTACAAGAGGAAACTACAAAAGATGAAGTTCAAACCTTGAACTGGGAAGAACAAATGCCAAAGACAGTTAAGAAAGAAGTGGAAGCTGTTTTAGAGGAAAGAGTATCCAAAAGAACTAGAGGACAGACTTATTTTCAATATCTAGTCAAATGGAAAGGACAACCAGTGGAGGATGCTAGCTGGTTAACTACAAAAAAGTTACAAAAGTATGGAGTAAGCCCTGAAAGTTTGAAGGATGATTCTTTTCTTCCCCTGGAGTCTGATGCTAGAGCATCTGGACTTGGCCAGCAATGTGAAAGTTTGTTCACATGTTGTGGCTAAACAAGCTGAATTTCACCGACCTGAGTGGTCAAAAGTCAGTTTTTACCGAGAGGGTTGGATCTCTCAAGAAATGAGTTGTATTTCATTATTGTAATAAGTAGAAATTGTCTTATTTTAGATTCAAATATAAGTTGTTAGCATAGCTGTGTGATAGAGCTTGAAAATAGATATTAACTGTTAGAATGTTTAAAAATGGAGATTGAGTTGTTAGGCAGGATTGGATTGATAAAAAGAACAATGTAATGCAAAAGGATGGGAAGAGAGAGAGGATTTAGTGAAGCGAGAGTCAAGTAATAGAGCATGGATTTCCAGATTGAAATAGAGGTCCTTTAATTGCTGTAATAGAGCCAAAGCCAAGATTCTGTAACCATTTTTATAATGAATAATTGATGTCGTGCATATGATTATATATTAAATATGTGGAAACTCTCGTTTGCCTTTGTTTCTTTGTATTCAGGATGGAGTTGAATATTTATCTGTTTCATGTTCTACGATATAAAACATAGAGTTAATAGGAATCATAGGCCTTTATATTATTAATAGTGTTGAGCACTTAAGATCTCAACCGTTGATCCAAGTTCGAACCAACGATGCGAAACCCCACCAATAGTTGGATCCCCTATATTGCATCGCAAATATGTGTTACATAGGGTCATTTCGTAGGCCTTAAGGAGTTGCGATGTGCGATCGTCGAAATTTCGCATCGCAGGGAAGGCTTATGTGTTGTCATGGAACCCCGAGTGTGGAAACACTGCGACATGTGATTGTGACATATCACATTGTAACATTTCATTGAAAAGGGAGTGGGCTTGGAATATTGAGGAATTGCGTTATGCGATAAAAGATTTGGACTGTTAGATCTAAATGTGCTATGATCTACATTGAATCATGAAGGGTTCTATTTAAAAGGGGAAATATCATTGTTTTGGGCTTTTACAACGGAGATCTGATCATAGAAGAAAATGTTGGACTGTAAGGGAAATAACAAACGTGGGGCCGATTGTTGAGATTTCTCAAAACAATTGATTCCTGCATCAAGTAAGGTAGCTCACTTCATTCTAGTGAAGTCTACGAATTCAACTAGCGAGGTAGCTTAGGTCTTGATCAAGGAGATAGTGAGGTTACATGGTATTCCTAGGAAGATTGTGTTAGAAAAAGATGGCAGGTTCACTTCTAGGTTTTGGAAGGAGTTTTTTGTAGGTTTGGGGATAGAGTTTTCCCTCAATAAAACTTATCATCCACAAATAGATGGATAGATAGAGAGGGTCAACAGGATTCTTGAGGATATGTTGAGGATGTATGCCATTCATCAACAACGGGAGAGGGAAGGGTATATTCCACTGGTAGAGTTTTCATATAACAACGAGTATCAAGATTCCTTGAAGATGAGTCCATTTGAGACACTTTATGGGAGGAGTTGTAATACTCCCATCAGTTGGAGTGATCTAGTGAACAGGGTATCGATTGGTCCCAACATGTTGGCAGAGATGGAATAGGAAATGCAGGTTATTAGGAAGAATCTAAATGTAACACTAGACATGCATAAGAGTTATGCAGATCAACACAGGGTATTTAAGAAGTTTGAGGTTGGGGAACATGTGTACTTGTGCATCAATCCCAAGAGGATTTCCTTGAGGATTGGATCATGTGCCAAGCTGGAACCTTAGTATTGTGGGCCTTTCGAGATCCTTGAGAGAATTGGACCAGTGGCCCACCGACTTGCACTACCTTTGATAGTGAAAGTCCATGATGTTTTCCATGTTTCATTGCTTAAGAAGTATGTGAAATATGTTGATGATGTGATTGAATGGTATGTATTGTAGGTGGAACCAGAAGGATAATTCCAACTAGAACCTTAGTGCATTTTGCACCGAAATATGCTCATGCTCCGGAATCGAGCAATTGAGCAAGTTAAAGTTCAATGGAAGCTCTTTGGGCTTGATGAAGCTACATGGGAGATGACTAATAAGATGCCCTAAAAATTTTTGCTCGAAGGGGTCTATGCATCCTTCTATATTCACAAGTTGAGAGGATGTATTATGGTATTTGTGTTTGATTTTTTGTTGGTTATATGTATATGTTGTAAATACCACATAAAGCTATGTTATGAAGCTCCAATAAGCGATATGGTGTTCATGTTATGATGGTCATATGATATGATGTAAATGTTGCATCGAGCTATGTTATGAAGCTCCATGGGAAACATGTGTTTTTCTAGTTTATAAGTGTCATTGAACACCAAGGTTGGTGTTCCCCCAAGGGGGAGGAGTTCGTAACAACCCTTTATTGATTTTCTATGTAAGAAAAATATAAGACCAAGGTCATGGGACACGTATTCCAAGATGAATGTTGGGTAAAACATAGTGATGGGTATCACTAGTGATTAATTAATGGCTAAGGAAATTGGAAAAACATTGGCATGGGAAAAGTGGCAATAATTGGCATTTATTTATGAAAATAAAGGAAAATAGGAGAAAAGGAAGATGAAGGGTCACATATTTTCATGTGAGAAAAATTTAAGGAAAAATGAAGAAAATAAATGCCTCAATAATAAAAATTCTTACGAGGATCAATTCATAACCTTTTGTTAGTTTTAGCTTAGATCTCTCTTCTATTCTCTCATTCTCTCATACTATTTCACACTTAGATCATTCTTGGAGCACTTTAGCATACATTGGATTTGGGGAAAGAAGGCAAAGGAAGGTAGGAAAGAAAAAGGGAACAAGTGGATCAACGAATACAACTGGATTTCTTTGCAGGTAACAGGTTGCATGTTTGATTTCCATGTTGATTTATGGATGCATGATATATGCATTTGATTATATGGTTATGTGCTATCATTGGCACAGAGGATTGCTTGGATTGGTATTGGCTTTAGCCTTGCCTTTCCATTTCTTGGATAACCATGGTGTTGTGGGTTTTTCCATTTGATTGTTTACTAATTGGTGTTCATAATTCCTTATGGCTGTGGGTTGGAACAAACACCTTAGAAGCCCTGGAACATCTTGGGTTGAGTTACTAGTCCTGGAGCCTAGGTTGGGACAAACACTATGGATCCTTGGTGGGTTGAGTTACTAGTCCTTAGATATAGGTTGGACCTATGATTTAGAGCCCAAGAAGGTTGTGGGTTGAGTTACTAGTTCCTAGAGCCCTGTATAGCTTGGGTAGAGACTGATTTGGTTGGTGTTAGTGATGTCCTACCATGAGGTGGTATCAATGGTTGAGGGTTGAGGTGGTTTTTCCTATGGAAGCCTTAGTTTGGCTTTGTTTGGTTTATTTCATGAGATCCCACATTCATGCTTGGAATATGGTACAAGGGTGATTAGATAAAAGAGGGATTTGGTTCAACCCAATATATGGTCAGGTGGTATGTGGAAGTCCCTGACTTGGTTGGTATCTTCATGTGTTAATAAGAGATATTATTCTATTGTGATTCATGTATATTTGTTGGCAATATTTTGGTGATATTATGGTTAGGTTGCCATGGTTTATATGCTGGTTATTTTTTGGTTATATGTTGTTCATATGATGTGTATCTTCTATGGATCTTGTTATGAATTGTTTATCATTGAGTAGTTGATTAATGTACGGAATAATAAGTTTTGTTGCAACTTTGTGGAGAGGGCATAAGGCCTTCTCAGTGATTATCAAACCTTTATGATCATATATGCATTCATGACCTGTAGTGTACATGTTTTTCATGTGTTTGACAAAATTTCTAGTTTTCTTTGGTTAGTCTAGGTCATGTTTATGACTCAAGTTTGTATGTTTAGCCTTTTTTTCATGTCATTAGTGATTTTGAGAAGTCTTAGGAAGTTCTGGGCAGTGGTATGGAGGATGACTTGGAATTGAGGTTTATATCTCTGGACTGCACCCTTTGAACTGGACATTTTGGGTCACAACTGCACTCAGGGAGGCTTGTGAGTGTAGTTGGAGGCCTTTAATTACATGGAGGCCTCTTCATACATGTGGTTGGGGGTTAAGTTGTGTGAAAAGGAGCCCCAACTCAGGGTTTGGTCACCTGGGGTGCTTCTTTGGCCCTTGAGTGTCCCTGTAGCCTTATGGAATGTTGTGAGTTGTTAGTCGGTGGTCAGTTGTAGGCCCCACTTCCTTAACTAGAGCTATGAGGTTGGGTCATGTCATAGTAACTCTTCATCTCATGTTTGTTGAGAAATATTTAAGGAAATAATTAGGATGATTTCTCTTATACTTGATAACTTCTTGTGATGTATTTTTACTTTTTCTTACTTCTTATCTTCTTCTCTTATTATTATGTTATTCTTATCATCAAACAACTACCAAAGCTATAAGATTAACAATACATAGGAACAAAGGATATAGGCTACAAGCTAGGGCTAAAAACTCTCCACTTGAGAGGAAAACCCACAAATCCCTTCTCTTCTTATATATTGTTTAATTGATGAATTCCAAGACCTCTAGATCAAGACCAATACCCTTCCAAGACCATGTCCAACATTATTGATGATGTTCTTCCTTTGTCTAAGTCAAACCTATTCAAATCTCTTCCAGGAACACAACTTCAATCCCCAACAACAAAATTTCGTCCTCTACTGTAGGTATGATTTTTTTGACCCCTACAACAACTATTGTCTTCACATGTGTGAGATGATTCAGGGCTTCCAGGGATTTTCTTGACCTTCGCTTGCGTTTCTCCTTCTTCTAGGGCTTGAGGATGACCTAATGAGCCTTCCTTCAACCTTTTTTTGCACTTTATTCAACTTTGATATAGTAGCAACAAAACCCTAGCATTCTTTCCTTTGCACATGTGAAAAGAGAGAGAGAAATAATCCAAACACTTATGTTCGTCCTTCTTCCTTTTTCGATGGCCTTCTTCTTCTTCTTCTGCTTCGCTTTAATGATGAGAGGATTATTGATGTCCTAAGGAGTTTGAGTTCCCTCTCACATATAGGCCTCTAAGGTGGATGAAATTCCGTAGAATATGCTGACTTGGTCTTGGAAGGTATCTTGACACTTTAAAATACAAAAAAAAATATTTTTACAAGTTATAATGTGCTTGATGGGGTCTTCGTTATATGACAATGACTCTTTTGGCTTCTTTACCCTAGGACAAATCATAGAAGCATTAAATGGGTGCTTGACTTCTAAGATAAAATACCTTGAGAATGAAACCCGTGCTTCAAAAAAAACAATAATAACTTCTTTTAATTTATGAAGACTGAACCTAGTTACACATTTTTCAAAAATCCCTCTTAACTAGAGAAGTATTCATAAAATGTACATGGACATTCTCAATCTGAAGAGATCTGATAAGAAGAGTCATATTGGTAAGCCATCTCTTTGCATCAAATCATATAACATTGTCACATTGAAATGCCTTGACTACCAACTCTATGCCTTGACTAGTGACTAATAAACGACATCATCATTCTCTCTCAAGGCACATACCCCACCCAGGCATTCATAGGGTATGTCCTTCCAGGACAATTCCTATCTTGGAATACCACATTCTCAAGGAATTTCCTTTACAACCACTCTTATCTTGGATGCCCTACCTCATCCTCAAAGAGTGTTGGATTCCAGATGATTACCCAATACTCCATTCTTTCCTCATGAACTGAAGACAAGAATGATGTGTTTATTCTCTCCCTCTCAACTAGGGAGGATTTCAACCAAACCAAGCTTGTATATCAAGTACACAAGATTCTTGTTAGGAAGATATTTTTTCAAGATGTCAGCTACCTATTCATCAATGGATATATACAGTAGCTACAACATTCCATCCTGCACCAGCTTTCAAATGTAGTGATACTTGTTATTTGTGGATTTTTTCTTTCCATGAAACATTAGGTCTTCAAAAACCTTATAAAACTAGTTTTGTCACAATGTATCACCATAGGGTCCATTGGTCCTTCAAACAAATCAGATAACAACTTCCTCAACCAGACAATTATTTCCTTACTCCACAAGTTGTAATATATCAAGCCTCAACACTACTCAAATAAACCGATTCTTTCTTTCTACTCATCCAGGAGACCACGAAGGATCCCAAACTAAAACATCCTCCAGTAGTGCTTCTTCCATCCTACCCACTTCCTCCCTAGTCAAAATTCATATATCCAATCAAGTGGACATCGTTCTTCTTATCGAAATTCAAGCAGTAGTGGATTTTTCCTTGCAAATATCTCAATATATGATTGGATTCTATCCGATGATCATGCTTGGGATCTACCTGGAACTAAAAAAGAATATTCACTGCAAAACAAATGTTTGGTCAAGTACTTACCAAGTATATCAACGAGGCAATCAATTATCTATACCTAGTCGGATCCACTGGGATTGATTCAAAACTTCTTAGAATCTTCAAGTTTGTGATGATGGGAGTTGTCATAGGTTTGCAATACATCACGTCAAACCTCGTTCACATCTCAATCACATACGTTCCTTGACCTAGATAGATCTCATCAAGTCCATGACAAACTTCTAGTCCCAAATAATAATGCATCACCCCTAGATCCTTCATGTCTAATTCTCCTGCCAATTGCTTCTTGCACTTTTGAATACTACCTTCCATATCTATCATGAGAATATCATCCACATATAGAAGAATGATTATAGGCTCATTGTTCATAACATTGATAAAGAGATTTATATTAGCAGAACTCTATGCGAAGCCTAATATTTGTAGGTATGCATCAATCCTTGCATACCATGCTCTTGGTGCTTGCTTAAGGCCATACAATGCCTTATTTAACCTGCAAACATAAGTCTCTCTATATTTGAATTCAAATCCAAAGGGTTTCTATATATAGACTTCTTCATCATAGTTCCATTCAAGAATGTAGTCTTGACATCCATCTGACGGATGTTCCATCCCATCAATGCTGCTAAAGGGACCAATGAACATATAGATGTATACATTGTTGTAGGTGCAAATGTCTCTTCATAATTGATGCCTTCTTGTTGAGAGAAGCCCCTAGCCACAAATATTTCCTTATATTTACCAATACTTCCATCTACCTCATGCTTAATCTTGTAGAGCCACTTGGAAGTTACCACATATTTGTCTTCAGGCCTAGGTACGATCTCCCAAACTCCATTTTTCATTATCAACTAATACTCTTCATTCACGACATCTTTCCATTCTTGATGTTTGATAACCTCTTCAAAGGTGGATGGTTATTATTATATTAGCTTCTCCTTATATATTACATACCTATAATATCTTTTGGGCTTCTTACATTCCCTAAATGTGTCTTTGGTTGCTCCATGTCTCTTTGCGCCTAAAAGATTATATTTCAACCAATTAGGCCCCTTTCTACTTTAAGGGATGACCACAGGTTGCATGGGTTCATTGGGACCTTCATTTTCATGGTTTGAATCTTCTTCCTCTCTAGTACATTCATTTTCAAATATTGAAAGTTATTCATCATCAAAGTCCATCGGGAGGTCTTTTGATTTCTTAAATGCAATACTTTCCTCAAATATCACATCTCGTCTGACTTCTATTCAATGACCTTCTGTTATGTAGATCCTATATGCCTTTGAAGTATTACTATATCCAACAAATGTTCCCTTCATGCTTGTAGGATCCAACTTATTTCTCATAGCCTTTAGTATGTGAATATAAATAGGACAACCAAATACTCAAAGATGGTACACACTTGGTTTTTTACTAGTGAATGCTTCTTCTGGAGTCAAGTTATCTAGCGATCTAGGAGGACTTTGATTTTGAATATATAGAATAGTATTTGTTGCTTCACCCCACAATTTGTTTTGGCAATTATTGATCATGTAACATGGATCTTACACTTTCTTTAATGGATCAGTTCTTTCGTTTTGTAACTCCTTTTTGTTCGGGATTATATGGGACCATCAGTCCTAATCCCAAGTTCATTATAGAAGGCTATGATTTACTTTGAAGTGTATTTCCCTCCACTGTCATCTCTTAGTATATTTATTCTTCTTTCTATAAGGTTCTCTACTTCAACTTTGAATTCTTGAAATTTGGTGAATGCATCATCCTTGGATTTCAGAAAATAAACCCAAGTTTTCCTTGGATGGTCATCAATGAATGTCACATAATATAGATTACATCTAAGATACTTAGTAGACATAGGACCACATCCATTAGAATGAATGAGATCCAAAATTTATTTTGACCTTGACGCACTTCTTCCAAATGGTTTCTTGACATTTTTACCTAATGCACATCCCTTGCATACCCCTTCATGATCCTCCTTGAGTTCAGGGATGCCATTCACCATTGAATTTAGATTTCGTAAGATTTGGTAGTGAAGGTGACCAAAATTTCTATGCCAAAGTTCACATAGACTTCAATGTGAACCAAATCTTGAGAGAGAGGAGTTAGCAATATGTAGAGTATTCCTTCATGAACCCCAATCATCTTTTCATTTTTGATGCTAGAGTTTTTATCCCATACTGCAACCTTTCCATCTATAAAAGCAACTCTATCTCCCATACCTTCTAGACATGAGATAGAGAGTATATTATTTTTCAAACATGGAACACATATTATGTTGTAGAGATGAATATTTCCTCCATTCTCTAGCTCCAATGAGGTTGATCCAATTCATTTTATAGGATAGCTCTTTTTGTCACCGAGCTGAACAAAGTAAGAGAATTTTCCTCTTGATAAGGTCCTTAGTTGCTTGTGGTCACTAGTCATATGTCTTGATGCTCCACTGTCGATTACCTAAATATTCTCATCTTCAAACGTGTCAGTAAGTGCTGAGAATACTTTTGAAAAATGTGGCAAGAAATTCTCAATTTGATTTTTGCCTTGATTAAATTGAGAAAATTTGAATTTCTAGATCAATAGACAACTTGGATGCTGTTAACTTGTGTGACATGGCTTGTGTCACCTAGTTTACTCAATAAATTTGAGTTGGAGGAGTTAGAGTTTAGTTATGCATGTGTGATTTCTAATTTGTAGCAATCAAGGTTAGTTATCTCAAGTTGTTTTCAATTAAACTAGTTCCAACTTTTGGAGGAACTAGGGGAAGGTCAATTAAGCAATGGGACTTTAGTCAAACTTAGTAATCATCCAGTTAACTTATCAATCAACCCAAAATAGTTGGTGCATTAAAATAATTTGAGTTACCTAGTTTAGGTGGATATTCCAAGGTAATGTAACATCATATGTAGACTAGTCATGAGTGTACAAATGTTGCATGCAATTAGAGGATCAACTTAGGGAATTATGCAATTCAATTAGAGGGAATTTCCTAAATAATAGGGCCTAATTAATCAATGAACAATGCAAGGAAATAGGAGCTCAAGCCGAGGAAAAATATGACTAAGTTTGGGTCAGAGGCCTTCTTCAGTGAGCATAGCGATAGGTTGTGCACTTGCAAGGTGTACTTAGTTGAGAAAATAAATTTTAATACATCTCTATTCATTTGATTAATGCAAGTAGGAATTAGGGTTTTTAGCAGATTACTTTTCCCAGATAAGAATACTTTTTGCATGTGTGTTATTTCTTCTTGCATATCTGAGATTTTTGTTCTAAATTGTGAATTAATGTCTATAGAGCAACAAAGTAGGTTTATGTCTTGTGATTTTGATTAAAAATTCATGAGCAATTACAACTCTAAAGCCTAATTTCCACATGGTATCAGAGTTAGATTCACATTAGAGCAAGAAATTTGAAGTTGTTTCTCAGAGGTTCAAATTTGAAGATCAATGTAGCAGGATTTCTTCATAGTTGAGAATATGACCTTCAATGAAATGAGGATAGAGTATGACTTGGAAGGCACCTCTAATTTTGTTGCATGGAAAGATCACATGGAGATGGTATTGGATGACAATGGATTTCTAGAATACATCAAATCAGATGTTACAAAACCACAAACATCTAATGCCTAGAACGTTTCTCAGTGGAAGAAATATGTAGCCAGGGCAAGGAGAATAATCTTGGAGAGAGTATGGGATCACATTGTATCAAATATCCATGAAAAATAAACTCCATTCACAATGTGGAAAAAACTGAAAAAATTATTCGAGAATAATAGTCATCACAGGAAGCTGGGGCTCAATGATAAACTTCTAAGTATCAATATGCAAAATAATGACACAATTATGCAGTATCTGAGCAAGTTTACACAGTGTCATGATGAACTTGGTAGGGTCAGTGTTACTGTCCCTAAAGAAGACCTGGTAAGCCTAGCCCTTCTGGGCCTTCCCAAGAGCTGGAATAGTTATCAAGATTCAGTGAACGGGAGGGAGAAACTTCCGATTTGGGAATGCTTATGGTCTAATTTGGTACAAGAGGAAATAAGGCAGAATACTGAAGATGGGACTTCATCCAAGTGTGAGGATGAATAAAAATTTGCATTGGATAGAAAGGAAAAGAAGGGAAAAGGGAAGAAATCTCAATCTAAACTAGAATCCAGTCAAGGGGACAAGAGGAAAGATTTCTCAAAAATTAAATGCTTCCATTGTCATGAATTTGGGGACTGTGCCATGAACTATCCACACAAGAAGGAAAGCAGGAAGATCTTAGGAGGAGCAGTAGTTGAAGCTTTGGCTTCATAGTTAGAGCTTGAATTTACCCTCATTTCATGCATGGCCAACACAGTGATGGGGAGCGTGTGGTACTTGGACTTAGGTGACTCATTCCACATGACGGGGAATAAAGATTTTTTCAGTGACCTGGAAGAAAAAGATTTGCAGATGCACATTGAGGTGTGGGATGAAATAAGGTATATCACAATTGGATTGATACATTCAACTTTTAGAGGGAGTCAGACTCCCCCCTTAGGCTCAAGGATGTCATGTTCGTTCTAGGCCTAAAGAAAAATATTGTCTCTATTTATGCTTTGGAACACCGTGGTTATGATTTGATCTTCAGCAATGGAAAAGAATTCCTAAGACACATAGCCACGTGACAGGTGAAGCAAATCGAGGTTCATGTGAAGAACATGTATAAGCTATATGTGGAGGATTGTGTTTCATTAAGCACAAAGGTGGAGAATGTGTAGAGACATGATGTTAATGAACTTTGGCATAAAAGACTTGGCCATTTGCATCATGGTGCTTTGGAGATAATGCAATATATAACCACAAGCCTCCCCAAAGGAGCACTTGTGAAGCATAATGTATGCAAAGGATGTACCTTGGGGAAGTACACAAAATATACATTCCATGATCGGGACAACAAAGCACATGCAATCCTTGAAAGAATCCACTCTGATGTCTGTGGACCTTTCTCGACAACCTCCACTGCTAGGCACAAATATTTTGTCATTTTTATTGATGACTACTCACGGAAGTGTTGGATCTTCTTCATGTGGAAGAAAGATGAGACATTCTCCAAGTTCATAGAATTCAAGGCACTGGTTGAGAAATAAATGTGCAAGAAGGTGAAGGCTCTCAGGAGTGATAATGAAGGTGAGTACGTTTCAAATGAATTAAAAAATTTCTATGTAAAAGAAGGCATTCGATGAGAGTTGAAAACATTGCACAACCCACAACAGAATGGGGTGGCTAAGAGGAAGAACCATAGCATTGTGGGAGCAACGAGGGTGATGTTGCATGATCAAGGCCTACCTTTGCACTTGTGGGCTGAGGCATGCAACAATGTAGTCTATTTGTAGAACCAGAGTCCTAATCAAATTATGGGCATGATTACACTGGAGGAGAATTTCTCGGGGAGAAAGCCAGATGTGTCGCACTTCAGAATTTTTGGAGCCTCTAGTTACTTCCATGTCTCCAAATAATAAAGGAAGAAGCTACAACTAAAAACAAAATTGGGGGTATTCGTGGGTTAAACAGAAACTCTACATAACTATCATGTGTAATTTCCATCCATTAGAATGAAATTTTGTGTGAAGGGATGTAAAATTTAATGAGGATAAATCCATGCGGTGCTCTCTTGAGAGGGAGCTTTAGATCCCACTAGAAGATGAGGTTTTAGCTCCAAAGGAGGAACCTGAAGAAGTTGTGGAGCAACCACAAATTGAGGAGAAGAGAGTGGAAACATCCACTTAAGCAGAACCATCCAGAGAAGGTAGAAAAAGGACCAAGGAAGCTGAGAGACATGTGTAGGATGCGCGGGAGAATGTGGGTGCTCCTTCAAATCAACACAGGAAGAGAAGGTCACTAGATCAGTACAATAGCTACATGGCTCTAATGAATGAGCTTATAGACACTGAGCCATCCTCTTTCGAGGAACCAATAGAGAAACATGTATGGGTTGATGCAATGGTGGAGCAATATGAATCCATTTTAAAGAACAGTGTTTGGGAAGTGGTCCTAAGACCAGCAGACAAATAAGTTGTGGGTTTGAGATGGATCTTCAAGCTAAAGCATACAACATACAGAAGCATAGAAAAGTACAAGGCCAGATTTGTGGCCAAGAAGTACTCTCAAATTGAGGGGATTGACATTAGGAGACATTTTCTCCTATAGAAAGGTACTTATGCATTATATCATTTCTTGTTCTGGCTACATAGATGGGGTGGAAGATCCACTAGATGGATGTAAAAACTACATTCCTCAATGGGGTTACTGAGGAGGAGGTGTATATCGAGAAAATATAAGGCTTCACAACTTTTTATCAAGAGTCTCATGTTTGTAGACTCAAGCGAGCATTGTATGGTCTCAAGCAAGCACCCCATGCTTGGTAAACCAAGATTGATAACTATCTCACTAGTTTGGGTTGCACCAAAAGTGAAGTGGATGCAAAGCTCTATCATATTTTGGTAGAAGGTAAATTTCTTATTATTGTCTTATATGTTGATGATTTTATTTTAACTAGTGAAGAACACCTGATTAAATATTGCAAGGAGGACCTTGCAAGAGAATTTGAAATGAAGGACATGGGTCTCATGCACTACTTCCTTAGGTCGGAAGTATGACAAGGTGATGCGGAACTATTTGTCTCTCAAGGAAATTATGCAAATGAGATACTACAAGGATTACACATGGAGAGTTGCAAACCCATGGAGACACTTTTAGTGACCAACTAGAGAAAGGAGGATGCCACTTCAGGTGAGGAAGTGGATGCTACCATTTATCGACAGCTAGTGGCTTCAATCATGTACCTTATGAACACATGAACAAATATGTGCTATGCAGTCAAATAGCTGAGCCAAGCTATGGTTAGGCCAATCAAATTATTTTGGAGGTCATCTAAGCATGTTATACGATACCTCAGAGGCACTACCTAGTTTTGACTATGGTACATATGGACAAAGGGAGTGAAGATGTGTGGATTCATAGATGCAGATTGATAGGGGAGTCCATCAGACATAAAGAGTACATAAAGTGGAATTTTCAGTGTTGGGTCCATAGTGGTTTCTTGGTATAGTAGGATGCAAAGATCTGTGGCACTCAGCTTGGCAGAAGCAGAATACATGGTTGCCAATCAAGCAACATGTGAGGTGATCTGCATGAGAAAGATACTTGTTGGATTGTTTTTTCAAATGATGGATCCAACTATGATCTATTGTGATAACCAGAGTTGCATCAAGCTATATGAAAATCCTATGTTTCATGATCGACCCAAGCATATAGATATCTGGTATCACCATTTATAGGACTTTGTGTAGAGGCAGATAATGTTGTTGTAGTACATTCCAACAGAGGAACAAGATGCTAATATTTTGACTAAAGCCTTGTTAAGAGGGAAGTTCGAGTTCCACAGGTGCACAATAGCGGTGGTTGATAATCCTTTTCTTACTGAGAGGGAGTGTTGACAAATGCAACAAGAAATTCTCAAATTTTTTTTGCCTTTATTAAATTGAGAAAATTTGAATTTCGACATCAACAAACAACTTGGATGATGTTAACTTGTGTGACATGGCTTGTGTCACCCATTTTACTAAAAAAATTCGAGTTCGAGGACTTAGAGTTCAGTTCTACATGTATGATTTGTAGAATTTCCTGCAAATTCTCTACAAATCTACCTCTGAGATCTATGTAGAAAATCTGACTGTAGATTAACTTGATAATGCAATATAACTAAAGCAAAATACTTTAATCTACTTCTACAATCAATTTTGCAGAAGCTTAAAATATTTGAGCAAGATCAAGCTGAACACATATAACCAGAAGAAGAATCAATGCACATGAAACAAAGAAGAATACTCAGCGGTAAGCCTAAGCTAAAAACCCCACTATTTGTATTATCATACAAGATGGAAATACATCAGAATTATACAAATCCTTATCTCTCACAACTAGCCAGCTCTCAGTACAATCCTCCTAGATGGTCACAGGAAAACAAGGCTTCTCACAAACCTTCTTCTCTGCCCTCCAAGCCTCCTATTTCCTTGCACTGTTTCTCCTGGGTGATCTTACTATTACCAAGTGTAACACTGATCACTCACACTGATCTCACACCCTGTAAAACTACGCAATCCTCAAGGAACCTTTCCTTGACTGCATGGATGAGCTTCCTTTATAGGAAAACACATGCAACTGATAGTAACCTGTCCTTGACATTTAGCTCAACTAGGTCTTTCTCTGAATAGACATGCATGAATAACTGATGAGAGAATCATCAGTTATCTGGAGTACACTAGTTGGATGCATGCATGCATTAACTGACTGAACTCACAATTAGTTCCTCAAACAGTTTGGAACTAATTTAACTGGACTTAACTCAGCAAACTGAGCTAACTAATTACAAATCAATCTTATCTCCTTAATTAAGGGATAATCTCCTTAATTTAAAGGATAGCTGTTGCATGACTTTAGAAATACTTCTAACTTGAATTTCTCCAACTAATTAACTCAAGATGAATTAATTAATTATTTTTCAAGCAGTTGGTGAGACTAAATTCGAATTTTAATTCAAGGACAAATTAAAATTGGAATATTTTGTATTATATTTTTATCATTTCTTGTTGCTATTTTCAACATGATTATTAATTTGTAGAAATCAAGGTCAATTATCTCAGGTTGTTTTCAGTTAAGCTAGTTCCAACTTTTGGAGGAACTAGTGGAAGGTTAGTTAAGCAGTGGGACTTCAATGAAACTCAATGATCATCTAGTTAACTAATCAATCAACCCAAAATATCTAGTGCATGTAGAGAATGTGAGTTACCCAGTTGAGGTGGAGATTCCAAGGCAATGTAACATCATTTGTAGACTAGTCTTGAGTGTATAGGTGTAGCATGTAGTCATATGATCAAACTAAGGAATTGGGAAATTCAATTAGAGGAATTTCCAAATAATAGGGGCTAATTCCTCAAGGAACAACATAAGTAAATGGGAACTAAAGTAGAGGAAAAAATTGACTAAGTTTGGGTCAGAGGTCTTCATTGAGCACATAGATAGGTTGTGCACTTATAGAGTGTGATCAATTGAGCAAGGCAATTGTAATACGTATCTATTCATTTGATTAATGCAAGTAGGCATTTGGGTTTTTAGTAGATTTCTTTCCCCAGATAAAAATACTTGTTGCATGTGTGTTATTTCTCCTTGCATGTCTGATATTTTTTTTCCAAATTGTGAATTGATGTCTGCAGAGCAGTATAGTAGGTTTGTCTCTTGTGGTTTTGATTAAAACTTCATGAGAAATTGTAAATCTAGAACCTAATTTCTACAAATAATCCTTTGTTATTTGTAGATGTCTTGGCCATATTATTCTTGATGGATAATAGAAGATTTCACAATGCCTTGATACCTTCCTTGAGATGAATTGCTACCATAGAAAAATTCTACAGATACTTCTTCAAGGGAGTAGTGATCTTCATTATGCCCTTATCCAACCTTAGCTCTGAAACCTTGTTGCGAAATCTATAAGGAAATAGTTAGGATGATTTATCTTATACTTGATAATTGCTTGTGATGTATTTTTAGTTTTTCCTACTTATTAGATTCTTCTCTTTTTATTATTTTATTCTTATCATCAAACACCTACCAAAACAAGAAGATAAAAAATACACAGGCACATAGGATATAGGTTGCAATCCAGGCCAAAACCTCTCCACTTGAGAGGAAAACCTACAAATCTCTTCTCTTCTTATAGATTCTTCAATTGGAAAATTCCAAGACCTCTAGACCAAGACCAATACCCTTCCAAGACCAAGTCCAACCTTGTTGATGATGTGATTCCTTTGTCCAAGTCAAACCTAGTCAAATCTCTTCTAGCAACACAACTTCGACCCTGAGCTACAAAATTTCAGCCCCTACTACAGGCCGGAAATTTTCATCCCCTCCAGCAATTGCTACCTTCACACGTGTGAATTGATTTAGGGCTTCGAGGGATTTTCTTAACCTTCGCTTGAGTTTCTCCTTCTTCTAGGGCTTGAGGATGACCTAATGAGCCTTCCTTCAACCTGCTTTCTACACTTTCTTCAACTTAGATCTAGCAATAGAAAAACCCTATCCTTCCTTCCTTCACACGTGTGAAAAGAGAGAGAAATAACCCAAACACTTATCTTCATCCTTATTCCTTCTTCACTAGCCTTCCTCTTCTTCTCCTTTGCTTGAATGATGAGAGGATAATTGATGTCCTAAGGAGATCGAGTTCACTCCTATATATAGGCATCCAAGGTGGACAAAATGCCATAGAATAGGTCGAATTCGTAGCTGCTAGGCCGAATTGGTCTTGGAAGGTACCTTAACACTTTAAAATACAAAAATATTTTTTTTTACAAGTTACAATATGCCCGATGGGGTCTTTCTTCTATGAAAATGCCTCTTTTGACTTCTTGACTCTAGGGCAACTCCTAAAAGCACTGAATAGGTACTTGACCTCTAAAATAAAATACCTTGAGCATGAAACCCATGCTTCAAAAACAACAATAACAAATTTTATTTCTTTTTACAATATACGAGAATCAAAATTACATTTCATATTTATGAAGACTGAACCTAGTTACACATTTTTCAACAATGTTTACCTTGGTAGGCTGGTGAAATTGCGTAAATATGGGAGGGGTGGGTACATAATGGCTGACTTAATTAGAAATAAATAAGGATTTTGTCACTTGCTAGATGAACATGTTGTTAAAGAATAATATCCCTTTAATAGGAAAAAATGATATGTCCAACTCGACAAACAACCACTATTTTTTCTATGAAAGCAGAGACACTTAAGGTTATTCAATACAAACAATACAGTCGTCTCCATCCAAATAGTGTATTTTAACAAAAAATTTCTTTCTGCTCCCATAAGGTTAATCCTCTCCATTTATTTCAAGTCACTGACCTGTTGACTTCTTGGACTCTAAAAGAGCACTAACCTATTGACTTTCTTGACTCATCCATAGCAGTGTCAAATCATTCTACGATTTAGTCATCGTTGCTAACTTTAGCTAAAGTAAATAAAGAGACTATGCCAATTTTCACCACCATTAAAGTAGAGGTTGCTTGCAATAAGCGAAATTTGAGTCCGAATGGTTGTGCACATCATGGTGAAGAAAACTAAAAGTGCATATATCACCAGTTTCAAGGAGCTCACTTGCAAATATATGTCCAATAAATGGAAAAAGTACCTCCCTTATTGAAGTCTCTTTGGCGGGGTGGATTTGGCTAGGGTCCAACGCAAATGGCAAAACTGTGAAACATGAATGAAACCACTAGTCCAAGCTTCATCTGCACAGTCTGATCTTCATCTATGTAGCTTGAATTTTAAATCGACATAATATTCATCTAACTCGGTGGAAAATTTGTTGCGCTACAATTCCAAGTCATTTTAGCTGTCAAAATTTTCTTCATGAAATTTGGTTTTGAATTTGTTTTCAATGTGAGCTATGTGAATTTTCTATGGAATTTTATTGCAAGTTAGATGAAGCGAGTCTCTTTTGAGATTGCGATGCCAAAGTTCATAGTGAAAATTTTCTCGTGTCGCGCTTGACGATTGAGAAAGTGTTTCTTGATATTGAAATCCATGTTCTTCCCAAGTCCATGATAACACATCACATAAACATTGGGGGTTCAATTTTCAAACTGAAATCCATGAGTCTTATATTAACTAACTAATATTTATGGAGGAGATTTAATTATTTCTCAGTCAAAGGGCATATAAAGCCCCAAAAAATGTTAGTTATATGAATACTAAAACTCAGATGGCTGCCTAAAGAAGCACACTAAAGACTTCTAATAGCCATGAAGGATGTCTTTAGGTACATACAAAACTCCAAATCAACAATGGTAGCACACACTCGTGTCAATTTAAGATCAAGATGCCCTCCTAATACCAACTATGCAGATTACACAACACAAAAGGTTGTTTAATATGCCAAATTCATCTCGTGTCTCTAACATTTCCGAGCTTATAATGCTTAATAGGACTCATGTGCCACACACTGCAATTGTCTAAAGACGATTTTGTATTAGTAATAAGGAAAAAATTTGTCACTACCTTCATTTTTGTGTATTGGCTACCTCTAACTAAATGAAAGAGGTGGTCTTTTCATACAAAGGGTCAATTCAATTTCCATTTTTATCTCCGCTTGGGACAATGAAGGTAAGTGCTAAAATCAAATTCTGGAGCAAAAATCACCTATTTCATTAGGTATCTCGAAGCTTGAATTTGAGTTTATTTTAGGGTAGCCCCCAACTGTCATTAAATTACAACTTGTTAAACTAGTGTTGTGTGGAATCACATCTCGTCGTCTTTCATGGCATTTCCTTTGATATTTGAAGTTATAGAGGTGATTACACCACCCAGAGAAGAAGCTATTGGATCTATGGTAGGAAAAAAGCAGTAGCTTCTGCTGGAGATTCCCGTGCTTCCTGAAGATGCAAAAGTGTTTTGTTTGCAGAGATCCTAAGCCTTTACGAAGAAAAAATCTGCAAGTCAGATGAATCACCTGATCTCACACAGGTTGAATTCGCGAGAAAGGAACTCCAATAGAAACATATCATCGTCTCTCTTCCACATGGTCCAAAAGGGTTGGATGACAGAAGATGAAAAAGAGCCTCTATCATTTGCTGGATCATCCCAACCAAACCCATCATAGGAACACCTTCAGTGTAATTATTGGTTTAGTTTATATAAATAAAATTTCAAAATTTTGATATATAAAAAATAATATGTTAGTAATTCATAAAAGGTATATTTTTATTTGTGACAAATGTTTTATGATTTTAGGTTATTAGTTTATTTTCTTAAGTTTAAGGATGATAAATTTTTAGTCTAATTAGAAATAATTTAAGATTAAACTCTAGAAGTTTGATTCCCTTTAGTACTGTCGAATTATGTCCTTGCAAGTGGTTCTCATTTGGGACATTTATATTGGTTACTCTAGTACTTGTGCTCATAACCCTATTAAGTTTGGGTATGTTGTCTTGTATTCTTGGTTGTTGTTTTTTATAGATAATTGCTCTTTGGTTTGGGATTTTCTTGATTGTGTTGAGGTCACTACGCAAGGTGACAATGCTATTATCCTTGTGCCTTGTAGTTCAATACTTTTTGACTAGGGGTGGTCTCATGTCACGAATGATCTAGATGGATCCAGGAATAGAAGTGGCCTTGAAAATAGCTCAAAAATCAAAGTCATCAGATGAAAGTGAAACCAAGACCAGATCATAGTTCTCGTCGCCCTAATTCCAACTGTGCAAACAATACTCAAATATGAGTTCGTATGCTCAAGTTATAGCTAGTCAAATTGTGCCAAGTGGTAGTCACTAAAGAGGCAACAATTTGGCAGAGTCCTGACGTACAAAATCTAGCCATCAGAATGGGCCAATTTGTCACCTACTTAGTTTGTCTAATATCCCTTAAAAACTGGCGGGAAAAAAAAATAAAGTTTGGGGGGCGGGTTTCCACCCCCGCCACCCCAACGACATCGTTACACATATCTGGCATGTATATTAAAAATAGCGTGGCAGGAGGGTCACCCCCGGCACACCCACCCAACCACCAGTTGATGAAATATAAAATATGTATGTAGAGTGGAACTGAAAGGGCTTGAATCCGTCTGGTCCAGAGGGCCGACCCGCCACCTGGGCGGTTCCATACATTTGTTATAACAACGTAACTACGAGAATCATATTAAACCATCTAACAAATAATCACCATAAATATAATGCGACAGACAAAAACAAAGGTTCCGATGGGATTCAAACGAGAACCTTCATCAAACCAATGTGCCCACTTACCAATGGCCCACGCGACATACATTGGTAGCTCCATCCCCGATGTTACTTAAACCTTCACCTAATGCATTCTAGGGGAGCTTGGTAGAGGAGCAGAGAGGAACCCTGAGCCGACCAAAGGAAATAGAACCATGAGCAAGGGATTAAATTAGATGCTGAAAATTTTCCCTTAGAGGGTTAGAGGTGTTAGTGTCAGAATTTGACAAGTGTATAGTCGATTTTTCACGTTTTCGTGCCAAGAATCCAATCATGCAGTACATTTCTCTAGCCAAGGTCTCTATTTTCAGGCCATCATCTGAATTGGAGGTATAAGGGTGATTTTTGTAAAGTTGCTTGTAACTGATTTCTTTGTTGGAACTTAACAAAAGAAGGCCTCCCCACTTTGAGCAGGACCCGAAGACGTAGCCCACATTGGGTGAAATCCATAATAAAATCATTTGTGTACCTTTGATGTCATGGTTTATTTATAATTTCCACTTATTTTTCATGTGTTAAGTTACTTGGTTAATTTCCTCTTTTATATGCTCTTCTATATGAATCCTTGAAGTTAAAAGATCTAGATCAAGTTTGGTATCAAAGCAGGTATTACTGATGCGAGTTGCATGAGTGAATGCTAACCATGAACAAGCTCCAAAGAGGAGAAGGAAAACTTAAATCCTTTGATCCTAAAGTAGGGCATGCACCACAAAGACGAAATATGATAGATGAGGAAGCTCGAATGGAGGAAGAGTGAAATTATCGCAAGATCTTCTTCACCATGGCAGAGAAAGTTGACAAATTGTTTGCGGAGTATGAGAAGTTGATCAAGCTTGAGAAGAAAGAGCCAGTTGACCATGCATCAATAAATCATGAAGGTGGAAGAGGAGATCCTTATGAACCTCTGTCTCCATCCTGTAGTGACAATTCTTCTTTTTCTCATCACTCTAACATTAATCATACGAATACATCTATGAAGCCATTTTTTAAGCTAGATGTAAAGTTTGATTTCCCCACATATAATGGAGAATGTAATGCGGAGAAAATAAACAATTGGATTAGGCAGATCAAGGTTTATTTTTGGATTCAGCAGATCGAGGAAGATGAGGCAAATATCCAATTAGCATCTTTTTGGTTGAGTGGAACCACTCTCATCTAGTGGGAGAGAAAGTTGTAGAAAGGCAACAAAAACTTGGGTAATCTCCTTTCTTCTTGGTCCAATTTTGTTTGTGCATTAAAAGATCAATTTTATCCTTTGGGTTAACAACAAAAGGCTTTAATGGAATGGAAATATTTAAGGCAAGGAAAGGGTCAAAATGTACAAAGCTTCACATAAGAGTTTAGAAAACAAGTATTGAATTTGGGGATTTCACTTGATTCACCTGAAAATGTAACAAAGTATATTGGTACTTTACATAGTTACATCATACATTCTTTGTTATTTTTGATCCTACTACTATTGATGTGGCTAGTGTGAAGCCCATTCACCTTAAAAGCAGAGGCAAGAATGATAATGAAGAGAAACCAAAGAAATCATATTGCAAACCTCATATTGGCAAGTTCAAAGGAAAAGGCAAGGAAAAGGACAAGAAGGAAGCTACAACAAAGAAATACGAAGGATCAAATCCATCTTTCACACATTGCAAGAAGGAAGGCCATGATGATGAACATTGTTGGAAGTTTCATCCAGAGTTGAAACCAAAGAGATTTGGTGGGAAGGACAAGGAAAATATGGTAACAACCGTGCAACAGGACCTTATATCTGATTCCGGTGATGGGACATTGATCATAGTAGTGGGAACACAAGGTACTCTTTCTCTTCATGCTAATGAAAATACTAAATCACATGCAAGTACAAGTTCTTCAAAGAGCCTCTTGTTAATGAATTAAAGAGAATTGAATTGTTCCACATTAGTCATAATGAAACATACTAAAGTTGAAACCTTGTTTAATTCGGGCTCACAAGCAAATTTGTTTTCAGAATCCTTGGTTAAAAATTTAGGATTAGGTACCAAGCCTCATCTGAAACCATACTCACTTGGTTGGGTGTGTGATAAAGAAAAATTACATGTAACCAAGAATTGTAGAGCTAGATTTGTGATTGCATCCAAACTAGTTGACGAGGTTGATCTTGATATTGTACCCTTGGGTATCTGTGGTATTGTATTGGGGAGTTCGTATTTGTATGATAGGAAAGATGTTTTATTTCACCATGAAAGCAAGTATCATCTCACGAAATATGAGGTGGAATACAGTATTAGAGCTTGCCGGGCCAAAATCAGTGCCAGTATTGTAAGTGCAGGTCATATGAAGAGATTGATTAATCCAAGCAAATGGTGTATGATCATGGTTGTGAGAGAAAAAGATGTCAAGACATCTAAAGCTTTCCAAGGTTGTGATCCCACTTATAAAAATGAATTGTATGAAATTGTTTCTAACTATGATGGAATTTTTTAGGAACCAAGTGGGTTTCCTCCAAAGCCTAAGATCCAACATGAGATTCACTTGCAGTAGGATGCTCCTTTACCAAACATTGGTATGTACAAGTTGTCAACTATTGAGATGGAGGAGATAAAGAAGAAGGTACAATAATTTCTAAACAAAGGGGTCATAAGGCCAAGTTCTTCTCCATGCGGATCACCTATCGTGTTGGTGCCGAAAAGGATGGCACATGGAGGATGTGCATAGACTACATGGCACTCAACAAAATAACGATAAAGAATCAATACCCTCTCCCTCGCATTGATGATTTGTTAGATCAATTGAAAAAGGCTATCTATTTAAAAAAACTAGACTCGCATAGTGGTTACCATCAGGTCAGGATTGTAGAACAGGATGTATGGAAGACTACATTCAAGGCGAAATAGGGTTTCCTTGAATGGCTAGTGATGCCATTAAGACTATGAAATGCTATGACTATATTCATGGGGGTGATGAATGATATTTTCATACCTTTTCTTGATGATTTTGTACTTGTTTATCTTGATGACATTCTTGTTTATAGCAGAACATGGGATGATCATGTGTGTGATGTTAAAAAAGTGCTTGATGTTTTATAAAAAGAAAAATTGCATGTCAAAATGTCTAAATGTGAGTTTGGGAAGACCTCTTTGGTTTAATTAGGTCACATTGTTGGAGTTGGACAATTGAAAATAGATCCTTATAAAATTGATGTGATTGTAAAGTGGCCTAAAACCACCAATGTTATAGAGGTTTGTAGCTTTTTGGGTGTAATACAATACTGGAGAAGGTTCATTGCTAAATTCTCCATCATTGCATCCCCTTACATGCATTGACGAAAGTGAAGCCAAACTTTTAGTGGGGAGGAAAGCAGTAGAAAGCCTTTGATGCATTGAAAGAGAAGATCAACACCGCACTAGTTTTTGCCTTACCTGACCTCCAGCATCCTTTCGAGATCGGGACCGATGCTAGTAATACACCATGGGAGAAATATTGATGGAGCAAAGGAAACCTATATGTTACCATTTAGAGACATTCTACCGAGCTGTTGTGAGTTATCCCACATACGACAAGGAGTTGTATGCCTTGGTTCAAAGTGTGAAGAAGTGGAAACACTATTTAATCGATAAGGAGAACATCATTGACACATATCACCAGCCCTTGCAGTACCTTTAGTCGCAGACCAAGCTTAAACACGCATGCCATTTCGGATGGATGGGATTACGTCAATAGTTTCACTTGGTAATAAAATATAAGAAGGGCACCAAGAATAAACTGGCAGATATGCTTTCTCGCCCTCCTATTTCTGCATCTATAGTTTTGCAAAATGCCTCTTTATCTTTTGAAAGTTATGCTGAACAATATGTTAATGATGATGATTTTAAGGAGATTTATGCAAAGTTGACTCATGGATCATAGGTGGAAAATTACCATTTGTAGGGAAAGTTGTTGTACCACCTTGGAAAACTTTGTATCCCCACCAATGAATGAATACATGTTATCAGAGAGGCACCTACCTCTCTTGTGTCAGGTGATTTTGGTGTAGGAAAAAAATTGTGTCATTTGCAGAGGTTATGTTATTGGCCTCACATGAAAAATGTTGTGACTCGGCATGTAAAGGGACATGTGTTGTGTTAAGTTAGCAAGCCCACCAATAGAAAATTGGAGCTCTACACACCAATCTCTATTTTGAGTTGTCCATTTGAAAGTGTGTCGATGGATTTTGTAGGCGGTTTTCCTTTGTACAGGAGAGGTCATGACTATTTGTATGTTGTTGTGGATCGATTTAGTAAAATGTGTGTATTAATTCCTTGTAAAAAATAGGCCACTACAGAGGAGACTGCTCATCTCTTCTTCCAATTTGTATGGGTCCACTTTGGGATTCCCACATCCATTATGTCTAACCGAGACTCTCGCTTTATTAGAGAGTTTTGGATGAGTTTATGGAGAATGATGAACACCAAGTTAAAGAGGAGCGCGGAATTTCATTCGCAGACCAATGGACAAACAAAGGTTGTCAATTGCACAATGATACATTTACTCCAAGGCTACTGTGGAAAGCATCCCAAGTTGTGGGATGAGAAAATTCCTTATGTACAACATGCATACAACTGAGTAGTGCATTCATCCATGCAGAGCTCACAGTTTGACACATGCTTTAGTTATTTACCAAAGGATCCATTAGACATGGTCTTTGGGAGACATGTAGATTCCAATGGGCAAGATGACAGGGACAAATTGTGGAAGTTCATTTAATGATTTCAATTGATTTACCAGGTAATACAAGAGCACTTGGAGAAGGGTCAAGCTCAATGTAAATCCCGACATGATAAGCATCGAGTTGATCACCAATTCCAAGTTGAAGACAAAGTATGGATCTACATCAGCAAGGACAAAATGAAAGGGGAAGGAAATAAGTTGCGACCAATCTGATATGGCCCATTCATCATATTAGAGAAGATTGGAGATAATGATTTTCGTCTCAATTTTCCATCATACATGCAGATGTACTCAGTGGTGAACGTTGAAAACTTGAAGCTTTATGAGCCTCCGTTGATCATAGACACCAAAGAGGTTGGACAGGTTCCTACAGTGGACAATTTTGCACCTAAATACTTGGACAAGCTACTAGAGGACATCATTCTCAATAGGAAAACTAGGACTTCACGATGAGGAGACGTGGAGTATATTCTTATTGGCTTCAAAGGAATGCATCCAAGTAAGGGTTGATAGATTGAAAAGGAGAAAGTGAGGTAGCAATTCCCTCACTTTCCAATTGACTGATAAATATTTTGACGGTCCAAACACTCATCATTGGTCAAACATAATCTCTTGTCATTATTATTAATTAATATTAATAGGCAAACATAGTCAACCAGATTAGTGAACTGAGTTAAAAAAAATTTATCCTTGATAGTCAATGATTAAATAGTTGACCATGATGATATTATAATATTGGGTTTATAGTATTTGGTTTAATATTAATGATTATAATAATGTGTTTAATAATAGAGTTTATAATATTGGGTTTAATATTGGAGTTTATAATATCGGGCTTAATATTATGACGTTGGAATGGTACAAAAATCTATCCAACATCACATTGTGACAAACATTGTCCCAATATTACATTACATTGAAATTTATTGAACATCATGTTGTAGAATTACAAAATTAGGGTTTATTATTGTGGTGTTGAAATGGTACACAAATCTATCCAATGTCGTATTATGACAAGCGTTGTCTCAATGTGACATTCATTGTTGCAATGTTACATCACATTGTATTTTATTCAACATCAGATTGCAACAATAAAAAAATAAGGTTTATAATATTGGGTTTAATATTGAGTTTATAATATTGGGTTTAAGATTAGGGTTTATAATACTGGGTTTAATATTAGGGTTTATAAGATTGATTTTATAATATTAGGTTTATAATATGGGGTTTAATAATAGGGTTTATGATATTGGGTTTAATATTGGATTTATGATATTGGGTTTAATATTTGGTTTATGATATTGGGTTTAATATTTGAGTTTATAATATTGGGTTTAATATTAGGGTTTATAATATTGAGTTTACAATATTTGGTATAATATTAGGGTTTAATATTGTGACATTGGAATGGTACAAAAATCTTATCCAACATCGCATTGTGACAAACATTGCCACAATGTGATAATCAAATGTGAAAATCATTATCGCAAAGTTACATTACATTACAATTTATTAAATCTTGCATTGCGACATAAAAAAATTAGTCAACCACATTTATTAATGGTTTTTTTGTAAGTTCGGCTTTGGTGAGCCTACATCATGCTCATGTCCAAGAATAATGCCAGAATAGGGTAGGGAATTGAACCAATGACTTAACATCTAGGAGTGCCTTAACAACACACCTGATCACCATCTATCCAAGACCGTGTGGACCACATTTACTAATATTATTGAGTATGTTCCACTATTTTTGATATTCAACCCTCCTCATCTTCTGCCAAATAGAATATTATGTCATTATTATTGATTAATATTAATAATTAAATATAGTCAACCATATTAGTGAACATAGCCAAACAAAGTGAACCTTAATAGTTATTGTTTAAGCAGTTGACCATGGTGATATCATAATATTAGGTTAAATGTTCAGGTTTATAATATAGGGTTTATAACATAGTGTTTTTAACATTAGGATATTATTGGGTTTAATACTAGGGTTTATAATATTGGGTTTGATATTAGGCTTTAATATTGGGTTTAATATTAAGGTTTCAATGCTAATTGAAACTTTCTCACTTAGTTGAATACTTAACTTATGCTTATTAATATTAAAACCCAATACTAAAATCTTGATATTAAAACCTAATACTATAACCCAATACTAAAACCCTAATATTATAATCCAATATTTTAAACCTAATATTATAAAACCTAATAGTTATTTATATCATTATTATAAATATATAATTATTAATATCAATATTAACATTAATATTATTATGGTTTTAACGATATTAACATTAACATGCACTCGTCTTGACAGAGTAGTCTTTGGTCTTCTTTTGACCAATGATCAACTATGAAATATCCTCGAGCTATGGATCATTGTTCATTACAAGAATAGTTAGGGTTACAACAATAAAAAAAACTAGGGTTATAAAGCCAGAAGACTAAGGTTAAAACTAAGATTCAATGTTAATTGAAACTTACTCACTTAGTTTAATACTTAACTTATGCTTACTTATATTAAAACCCTATATTAAAACCATAATATTCAAACCCAATAATAAAACCCTAATATTAATACTTGTTACTAAAACCCTAATATTAAAACCGAATATTTTACACCCAACATTATAAACTTAATTATTACTTATATAATTATTATAATTACATAATAATTAATATTAATATTAATGTCTACCATAAACCTAATACTTATTAATGTGGTTGTTAAAAGCTTATAGACATATATCAACCACATTTACTAATGTGGTTGTGCATGTGCTTGATGTATTTATATCTACTATATATCAACCACATTTATTAATGTGGTTGTGTTAGTTATTAGTTTATATTAAAAAATGGACTACTAATTAATCTTTGGATGATAAAATGAAATAACACTCTATATTATAATATTATTAATTAGCTAATTTATAATTAAAGAAGCATATAATATAATTAGTATAATATTAATTTACATTTAATATGTATTTTTTGTTTGCTAGATAATGTAAGTATTGAGATGATTGGCACACCTAACTTATAGCTTGAGTAACCATGACCCAGAGGAATCTAAGCCGTTAAAACCACCTGGGGATTGCACTAGGCTTGGGCCACACTTTCCCTTAGCATGCATGGATTTTTGCCCATAGAGTTTTGAACCAGTGTCCTTTTCACCATGGAGTGCTTTAACAAAACACCTAGTCGTCGCCTACTTGATGCCTTGTTATATTTAATATTATATATATTATAATATTATTAGTAATAATAATAAATAATAATAGTGAATAACTTGTATTTATATTAATTATTAATAATTATAATATAAAATAATAATAATATTATATAATAGCAATAACATTATATATAAAATAACATTATATATTAGTTATAACTATATATTAACTTAACTAATAAAAATATATTAATTAATAATAGGAGTCTTTAATTGAGGCAGAGGAATTTCCCGGACGGCCAAAAGTGGCCGGAATTCAGGCAAAAAAATTCAAAAAATCTTGTAGAGGCAGTGTTTGAATCGTGTTTTTGATGGTGGAAATGGATTCAACACCATCAAAAACTTCTAGGACACCTAAAATTTTGAAGTTTAACAACTATAACCTAGATTTACAAAAATCCTTGTTGGATTTTATTTAAATATGACTGGAATTTCCATAACTTTCCGGGCAATTCCTCCGCCTAATTAGACTACGGCATTATAATATAATTATAACTATATAACGCACATATATTATAATAGTTATGTTATAATAATATATAAATATATTATTAGCCAATTTAGATCCATCTTGACATGTATCTATGAAGCCTTGAGAGGGATCAAATCTCTCAAGGTGCAACATTATTTTTTTGAGTGCAAAAATTAAGTTTTGCACCTAGAGATTTGATCCTTATTGTTACTTGATAGATCCAGAGTTAAGATGAATATAGGCTGGTTTATATATATATATATATATATATATATATATATATATATATAAATTTTTTTTTTTCAACTGTGATTCACGGTCACTGAGTGGCCGCTACATCCACAGGTAATATATATATATATATATATATATATATATATATTATAAATTTATTTTTATTTGATTTGGTTAAAATGTTTATATAGTATAACATTACAACATCTCTTCTATACTAGGTTGGACGACGCCCTTGAATGTAATCATTTTAGTAAATAGTAATTATTAATAGTTATATATATTATATTATATAGTTAATTAATTAGTATTAATCAATATCACTATGTTATCCTTTGAAGTCTTTGAAGTCTATGAAATAATGAAGGACAATGCATATTTCACATTGAAAAACCAAAATAATCACACTAATATGATCTTTCAATTGATAAATTTTAATTTCCTCTTAGATAATTAAATTCTCAATAAATATTTTCCATGACTATGTACTTCATATACGAATATTACATAATGAATTCCTTTTGTTTCTTAGGATGCTTCTAACAATGTCTCTTTGCAACCTAGTTCATAACGTATTTAAAGCGTGCTATTATGTTATGTGCCACTAACATAGACCTGTTAAAAAATAAGCATTTATCGTAGTGTTATACCTTGACATTATAGGTGCTTGCAAATAAAAACTCGTCTATGGAAAACATACCTTGTGTAAAGCTCTTGATGGTCATTCATCTACATGGATGGAAATGTTGAAATATTGATGGAAATAAAATTTAGTTTAAGGTACCCTTGTACAATGAAAAGGTGCACCACAAACATTTCAAGTGCCCTTGTTTGACTTGGGCCCATTGTATACCTTTGAAACTCACACTAGTTGGATGCATCGAGCGAAGATTCAAAGGGAACATGGTGAGGGAAGGAAAAGTGAGGGTTATTATAGATGACCCCATCTAATTTTCAAGTAGGATACATGACAAGCAATATTGATATAGAAAACTTGATTTCATTTTATAAAGTGTGGAAATTATTTTGGAGTTTTCACATCAGTGTTTGAATCAACATTTTAGCCCATGCGAATGTGGTCCACCCTCTCAATATCTAAATACATGAAGGAAATCATGATTAATGAATATATATTAATAATGCCCACAGGGTGTAGAGGTGATGGTGACAATATGTTATGTTAAGGCATTTCCTGGTGTAAAGGTTACCAGTTTGAAACTTTGTAGGCAAAAATCCAACCATGCTAAGGGTTGATGTGACCTAGGACATGTGCGATCCCTGAGTGAATTTGAGAGTTTAGATGCCCCAGGGTAATGGCTACTAAAGTCATAGGTCAGACATGCTAATCATCTTAAGACTTACAATACCTAGTAAACAAAAAACAAGAATATACATTAATAATATTTTAATCTAAGATGAAAAACTGTCATTATTAAAATAAAAGATTAATAAATTAAAAGAAAAGATTAAAAAAACCAAATGTATAATAATAAAAGTAACATTTTAAATATTATAGCCTCAACATCGATTTTACTTAGAAATCTAATGAAAATGTTAGTAAATGTGAGTACAAGGCCCATGTTTTAATATTTGGTTTCTTACCTATTAATGTGCGATGCAGGGTGGTGTAGTTCACCTAGAGGTTATAGTGGTAGTAGTGGGAACCGATCAAATGTCATGTGAGTCATATAGGTAGGATAAATCGAAAGATCTGTTGTTGCTATTACAACAAATACAATTATTTCATAAATATTGCAAATAGGCCAGTTACAACATGTCTCTAGAGACTTGAACCCAAATTGTTCACCAAACCACTCAAGCTAATATCCTTTGACGATATTTTACTATTAATAATAATATAATTTACTATATTATTATTATTAATTTATTATATATTATTTTAATGTATTATAATATTATGATAAAATATTATTATTATTATTATTTTCTGAAGAAAAATCGCAATTTTCATCCAAATGTACATAGTAAATATGCACAAGGGTGCATTAAAAAATGTGTTGATTTGAAGTACAACTATTCATCAAAAAATATAAAAATAGAAGGGTTTTAAAGCCTTTCCCATGTCTTGTTAGGTAAGTTCATCAGTACATATTATAAATACATAGCCAAAAAATAAAAAGCATCCAACCATCCTAGAAGTATATCTCAGAGAAGAAACAGAGTAAAAACGAAATATTTTGTCTTCAATCATTGTTAATATCCATGTGCAAGCCTTATATGAAAGACTTATGATAGTACTCATAAAAAGAGTCATGTAGTTGCACCATGATCTGCCAAGTGCCTAAATTTTGTTTAACGCTTGCTTTAGAAAGGGCATCTACAATAGTGTTCCTTTCCCTATAGGCGTGTTAACATGAAATTTGTTCAAAACGAAATTTCAACTATAAGATCTCTTCAAGAATAGGTATCAGTTTGTGCATGCTACATTTGGTGACCTCATTTAACCAATTTATAATAACCAAAGAGTCTTCTAAAATTCTTAGTTGCCTGCATCCCTTTTCTATAACAAACAAGAGAAGAAACTTGAGACTGAGTAATTCTACATAATTATTATTACCCATGCCTAGCCCACTTTGTAGTTTATAGAGTGATTTTCATTTAGAATTAAAACGACACACTCCCACCCCCACATTCTAGCAATGGTGGCCCCATTGAAATATGCCTAAGGGTAGGAGCGATCAAATTCTTTGATAGTAATATTCTGTGGCCTATGTATAGAGACAACTTCAAAAATCAAAGCATATGTATCTAAAACTTGAGTTTCCACACTTTCAAAAGTTGTAGCATTTGCATAGAAAATTTTATTATTCCTCGCAATCCGAATTCCCCAATTGATGATAGGTGGGATATTTCTGAGTTTTCTTGGGGTTGCATGATCATACCAACATTTCCAAGCTTCTTTGCATGAGAGGCTCTACCACGTAGAATCTAATGTAAAAAAATAACACATAATGTTCCAGAGAACAGTGGTAAACTGACACACAGGAAAATATGGTCCACTGTATCCTCCACATTTTTACAAAGTGTACACCAGCCAGGCCCAATTATGCATCTATTCTTTAGGTTATCACTGGTGACCAAGCCTAATTATGCATCTATTCTTTAGGATATAACCAATGACTAGGCCCAATTATGCGTCTATTCTTTAGGTTATCACCACTGGGGATCTTATTTTCTAGTATGCACCAAAGAGAGAGCCTAGTTTTTTCTAGGAAACTTAACTTCCATAATTTCTTCCACCACCAAGCTAAGTACCATGACTTTTTTCCGGTGATGCTATATAAATGACCCATATTTGGAGAATATTCCCCATGAAGGGAGTGCACCCTATTAGCCTTGGAGGCAAATGGCCAAAAGATGGATCCAAATATGCCCCAGAGTCTCCAAGTGTGCTTAAAAATCATGCCAAAGGATCCAAGTATGCCCCAAAAGTCTTCAAAATCCTCCTAAGGATCATTCAAAGTCAAAATTATCACATGCCAAAGAGCCCTTAGAAGGGCAGAAATACACTAACGGGAGGCCAAAACACTGAAAAATCAGTGAAAAACCACATATCGGAGGCTTTAACAGTCGAGGCACAACAACCGTTAGATCTGGTCAATCAATGGCCCAGATCTAATTGACAGATTGTATTGGTAGATCTAATCAGTGCAGGCAAATAGTGGCAATCAACGCTAGACACCAACGATCAACGATCGTTGATGATCGGATCGACGGGTCACATTGATGGAGGAAAATTAATGCGGACCATGGAGCGATGGCAATGGCGATCGACAATTAAACTAGGACCATCGATCGTGCGTGCTGATCGACGACCCAAATCAGATCGGTGGGTCACATCGGCAGAGGAAAATTGGCGCAGACCATGGGGCAATGGCAATGATGACCGACGATTAAACTAGAACCGTCGATCGCGCGCGCTGATTTGCGCCCCAAATCGAATCGGTGGGTTGCATCGGCGGAGGCAAATCCCCGCAGACCATGGGGCGATGACAATGGTGATCGGTGATTAAACTAGGACCATCGATCGCACGAGCTGATCGACGACCCAAATCGCATCGGCCAATCGCAAATCGGGGAAACCAAAGGGCGGGGCCTTTGCACATTCATAAGCGCCGATGTGATTTCACCCAGACCTAAAAGGGTTTGGAAATGATATTCTATAAGATTTCAAGTCTGCGCCCAAGCATTTTTAATGCATTTTTCATATATTTAGTTATACAATGATATACAAAGGAACCTTGGGGCAGCGCCGATTGTGATGAAGTCCGAACCCGAAAGGGTCCGAGAAGGGAAAGTAATAATTTTTGAAGTCCAAAAAGGCCGATTCTTCATGGTTTTTAGTGTTGTTTGCATATTTTATAATATGAGGAAAATACACAGGAGCAGGCCGAGTGTGACAGGCGACAGTGACCCAAGGGCGAATCCGATGGAGCAGAAAGCCATGCTTAAGGACTTTTTAAGGTCCGAAAAAGTAGATATTGGCGGGTTTTTTCTATAGGCAAAGTTTTTCTCTATTTAAACAGAGAAACAATAGTTCTAAGTATTCAAAGGGAGATAGAGACTAGAAAGGAAATAGCAAAGGCCTGAAGGGGAATAGAAAGAGCCATAGCATGCACAGCTCACCCCTAAACTGACAAAACAATCATGGAGCATCAATGAACAGCGCAACTCACCTGAAATAGAAATATTAGGGAGCATAGATAGCGCATCAATAGCCCAGACATCGCAGCAAGCTACCCAAAATATATGAAGGGCAGTTACTCTGTTGTCAGAAGAATAATCTTCCAAGCCCATGCTTGCCTATAGAGGGAATTAAACAATTAAGGGACAAATCAGGTAGATTAAGACTCCGAGCCTTCTAGAGAGCTTAGGAGCAATGTAAACAGGCTATAAATAACTGTTAGTAAGATGTAATAGAGGTTCAACTCCTGGAGATTATTCCTCCTCTGTTCCTTCAAGCTTCTCATCTTCATTCTAGAAATACAAGCTTCTTTTGCCATTATATGTTCAACATCCATTCTCTTTTGTTGTTTTATGCTTGCACTTGAACAATTTGTTCATGTTTCCTTTGTGTCTAAGGATAGATAATTATCATCTTATCTTTTCTTTGATAACTTAGATTGGCGAGCTTCTGTGCTGCCTGTAGCTAACCATTCATATGTGGTCATATATGCATCTGCCAGTACAGTCAATATTCTATTTTGTTGCCTGTAGCTAGTCATTCATTTATGTTTATATATGCAATCAGTTGATACAGTTAGTATTCTCCATATATCCATTAAATTTACAAATTATTGAGCATTAGTGGTTTAAAGCCTTGTGTTGTTGAGAGTGTTCATGCATGTATTGAGTGAGAATAGAGCTAAAATGATTATCTGACTTGATCCAAACCATCATCCATTCCAATAGTTCTAAGAACAATATTGAAGATTATATGTTACTAGGCATCTTCGAGCTGCAACCTAGGAGAGTTTCTTGGAGTGCTAACATAATTGGCGCCGTTGCCGGGGAGAGGAAACTGAAGCTCGGCTCCCCTGGGAAATGACAAAGATCCAGCTTTAATGGTAGACAAAGTATGGGCACTTTTTTGGTTGTAATCATCTATCTGGTGACTCTACCGGAGGCCGAACCTCTTGGTGACTCCACATCATAGCTCTGGCTCAGTTTGTGAGGCATAGTCGGAGACATCCTTAGAAGCTACAAGTTGACCCAATATCTGACCCTGAAAAGGTCATCAAAGAAAGAAAGTTATTATAGAAAGGAGCATCAGGTTCAAGTAAACCTAAACAATATTTTATATCTCATAAATAAAGGCTTGAAATAGAATAAATACATGTTGAGAGTATAACATCTAATACTAGCAGTGAAGTAAAACTTTTAGAGATTCATAAAGCTCCCTATTCTTTAGGTTCTCCTTTTTTCTTTAAGCCCAAAGGAAACCTCACCTCCTATCCATCATAATCCTTTAGTCCTATCAATAACTCCTCAACCCTCTGTCATTTAGACTTCCAATACCCATATAGCCACCACAGCCATGGCAGGACCACAAGCACCCACCAAAATGGAAAGAATCATAGTTG
Source organism: Pinus taeda (assembly GCA_000404065.3). Taxonomy (NCBI): domain Eukaryota; kingdom Viridiplantae; phylum Streptophyta; class Pinopsida; order Pinales; family Pinaceae; genus Pinus; species Pinus taeda. The sequence continues at coordinate 23,691 of APFE030608264.1, read as the reverse complement.
CTAGGTATGGACCTCTAATACTGCCCACTCCTTTGAATGCCATGGATACTGAAGAATATCAGAAGTATATCCCTAAGTTCACTGGGATTGAAGGTGTTACAACTGAAGAACATCTTGAATCATTCTACAGCTATGCTGATAACTTGGACATTAGTGAAGATGATGTCCGGATGAGAATCTTTATCCAAAGCCTAGATGGAGAGGCTAGAAAATGGTTCAGGGAACTAACCCCAGCATCTATAGCAGATATTGAAGCCTTAGATGATGCATTCCTAAAGCATTAGGGGGATAAGAAGGATCTCCTTTACTACCAAACTGAGTTTGGGAACTTACAAAGGGAAAATGGTGAGTTGCTGTCTGATTTTAATAAGATATTTAACCACATGTACAGCAAGATACTAGCTAAAGTAAAACCCACCACTACCTCTTCTATACTCATCTATGCCAGTGCCTTTGATTCTAACTTATGTTTATTGTTGAGGGAAAGGCGATGTGCTACTTTGGCTGATATGCAGGATATAGCCTTGGAAGTAGAATCAAACATCATGGCCGCAGAAAGGCTCCAAGGTAATGTTGATAGAAGGAGACAGAGGGACGAATCTTCATCACCTTTAGATCCCAAGATCGATCAAATGACCAAAATGATCGAGTCATTAGCCTTTGAGATCTCCAAATTAAAGGTTGAGCAGCACCATGGGAAAGGAAGAGTTCCTAACACTTTTGCTCCTCCGAATCCAAATCCATATAGAAGAGAAAATGAGCAGTTGCAAATCTTGCAAAGAAACAAAGATGCCAATCAAGACCAAAGGGTGAAGACCCCTTTTCAAAATGCAGTCATGGAAGAAGAGCAGTTTGAGGAAGATGATGAGATCCATGGTATGGAAGAAAAAGGCAGTGCCACCTTTTTAACCAAAGCTGCCTATGAGAAGTCATTATTCAATGACCAGATCAACCAAGAATGGGATGGTGAATCTGTTCTACAAACTATAGATCAACACCAATATAATCTGAGGTTTATGATGAATAATGTCAAAGAAACTCCTGTTCATAAAGCTGCTATCCCTGCAGAACAACAAGCTAATAAGCAAAAGCAACTAGTAGTTGATCCTATCATCCTCAAAGCTCTAGCCATAGAGGTAAGAGGCCTTGACAAGTGCCCTTCTTCTGTCAGTTTTCAATAAAAAATTCAGAAGCTAAGAATACCTATGCCTCTGATTGAACCAGTGAAGAATGAGTTCTTTAAGAAATCTATCCTTGAGGCTCTTGAGCCTAATGCCATCCAAGCTTCCACTAACTATGTAAATCTACAAGATGACCAACTAGTTGTTATTCTCAGCCCAATGATTGAAAATTGTGAAGACAACTCCCCATCATTCTATGTCTCTCTGATTATTCATGATAAAATCCTTCATAATTGCCTTCTGGACACTGGAGCTAGCCATAATCCAATGCCTAATGCTGTCATGGATAAGCTCGGTCTTGACATCACCAAGCCTTATCAATTGGCCTCTACACAGCTTAAAAAACTAGTTTGCCATATCACATAGGAAGAAGGCCCACAGATTTGGGACATGTTCTTTGATGGGGCTTGCTTTAGGGAAGCTCCAGGAACAGGTGACATCCTTGTGTCCCCCACACAAGAATGAATTGATTCATATTTTATATTAACTTTCAGGTCACAAATGACACAACAGAGTATGAAGCAAACCTTATCATTCTCCAGGTATACAAAACCTTCCAAGCAAAACATCCAAGGCTGAAAGCATATAGAGAGGAGGTGAAATATAGACCATCTCCACCTGATAATGTCAAATTCTAGAATTTTTTTGAAGTAGCTGATCAAATTAATAGGCTTTTGCAAGTCTTTAATGAATTTTCTAATAGACACATTGACCAAGACAAAGAAACCTTTGATAGAAAGGTGAAAAGGGTCAATTTTCAGTTTGGTGACTATTTTCTCAAAAGGGATGCATCAAAGGAAGGATATGTTTGTTAGAAAATTATATATTACGGAGCAATGGAACACATAAAATATTTCATAAATATAAACACAGAAAACACATAAACAAGAGAGACGCAGATATACGTGGTTCACCCAGTTTGGGCTACATCCACCTCGAACAGCCAGTCCTTCCTTTTTATTATCTAGCAAAATGAAGAGACACAACCTACAGTAGATCCGCTGTAATGTCCTCTGTTTTCTCTCACAATCTCACCTCTCTGCTTCTCGCTCAGAGAATACACATCTATTCCACAGCCTCAAATACAATGCCCTCATACAAAGAGAGGGGTTGCCTTCTAGGGCAAAAAACCCTAAACTAAACATAATTTCTACTGTCAGATCATCCGCCTAATGAATGGCTCAGATTAACTAGAAATTACTATACTTTTACAAGGCAATTTTACATCTATTTTTAGCTTCGGGGGCGTTGCCCCGAAACCCCTGCCAGGGGACTGCTGGTCCCCGGATCCCCCAGCCGGGGGGGATCAACCCCCACGAATCCTCGCAGGGGGGACAAGTCCCTCTCAACCCCCCCGCGTGCAGGGGTGTACAAACTTCCTGGGGTATACATCCGGCTGAAACAAAGACCTCTAAACAATCATGCTCCATACTCAACAATCTTCCACTTGGAGAATGATTGTAGCAACTCCACCGCTGCTTCATTTGCTGCACAATGACTCCTCTTTGGACCTGGCCGTTTCTCATCTTCATTGTCATCCTTGAAGACCAATTGAAACTGAGCATATTCTCAGTTTCTCCCTGGTTACAACTTTTGTTAGCATATCTGCAGGATTCTGGCTAGTGTGTATCTTTTCTAGCTTCAACTCTCCATTTTCCAACACTGATCGTATGAAATGGTACTTGAGCTATATGTGTTTAGTCCTGGAACGAAATGTTGAGTTCTTTGCAAGATGAATGGCACTTTTACTATCACTGTATAACGTGCCCATATCATGCTCCTTACCCAATTCACCCATAAACCTTTGTAACCAAATCATTTCTTTACTAGCCTCTGTAGCAACAGCATACTCTGCTTCTATTGTTGAAAGTGCAACAACACTTTGGATTTTTGAAATCCAACTGACAGCTGTTCCACCAACAATAAATACATATCCTGTAGTGCTTGTCCTATTATCTCTGTCACCTTCCATATCTGCATCAACATATCCCTATTGAGAAATGTTTGAACCACCAAAGAATAACATAATGCTTGATCTGTGGTACCTTTCAGATATCTGAGAATCCATTTCACTGCCATCCAATGTTCCTTTCCTGGATTGTTCATGTACCTGCTTACAACTCCCACTGCATGTGCAATATCAGGCCTTGAGCAGACCATTGCATACATTAAGCTTCCAACTGCTGATGCATATGGAACTTTAGACATATAATCCATGTCTTCTTGGGTCTTTGGGCACATTCCTTACTAAGTTTGAAATGGCTAGAAAAAGGTGTATTAACTGGTTTTGCATTGTGCATATTAAATCTTTTCAACACCTTTTGTATGTATTCATTCTGAGACAATGTTAATTTGCGATTTTTCCTGTCTCTAGTTATTCTCATACCAAGGATTTGTTTTGTAGCTCCCAAATCCTTCATTGCAAATGAATTTGCCAATTTTTCTTTTGAGCACATTTATTTCCTGCATGTTAGATCCTGCAACAAGCATGTCATCTACATACAATAACAATATAATATAGCTGCCATCATTTTTCTTTTCAGATAAACACAATGATCAGAGTGACATCTAGTATAACCTTGTTCAGACATAAACTTGTCAAATTTTAGATACCACTGCCTTGGAGCTTGTTTTAAGCCATACAAGCTCTTCTTCAACCTGCACACTAGTTTCTCCTTCCCTTTACCTCATATCCTTGTGGTTGTTGCATATATATCTCTTCCTCCAAATCCTCATGGAGAAAGGTTGTCTTTACATCTAACTACTCAAGATGCAAACCTTCAATTTCTACTAGACTTAAAATAGTTCTGATTGAAGTCATTTTAACAACAGGAGAAAATATTTCATCAAAATCAATACCTTTCTGCTATGCAAACCCCTTCACCACAAGTCTAGCTTTGTACTTCTATTTTCCTCCATCTTCTTCCTTCAGCCTGTAAACCCATTTATTCTGCAATGTAGTTTTACCTGTAGGCAATCTGACTAAGTCCCAAGTTTGGTTATGCATTAAGGAGTCCATCTCTTCTTCCATGGCTAGCTCCCACTTCTTCTTGCTTTCAACCTGCATTGCTTCTTCATAACATTCGGGTTCACCAGAATCAATCAACAATAAATAATATAATGAAGGAGAGTATCATTCAGGGGGTATACTTATCCTGGTAGATCTTTTAACACCACTTTCAAGTGTTTGGGGTGCCTGTTGCTGTTGTGGTGGTTTCTATTATTGTGGTTGCTGATTATTATTATTTTCAGGCACCTTTACTTTTTCAGCGATCTCATCAAGAACTGTGTATTCCTTGTTTTCTTTTTCCTCTTTCTTTTCATGCAACTGCTTCTTATACAAGACCTTTTCATTGAATATTACATCTCTGCTCCTAATGATTTTGTGATTTTCGTAATCATATAAGCAATAACCAAAATCATTAACACCATATCCAATAAAGGTACATTTCTTTGACTTTGCCTTAAGCTTTGTTCTATTTTCTTTATTAATATGGATAAAGGCCTCACAACCAAAAGGCTTTAAAAAATAATAGTTTCCCTTTTTACCTGTCCATGCTTCCTCTGGAACGTGAAGGTCCTCTATTTATTAGATAAACAGCAGTATCTACATCATCTGCCCAAAATTGTAAAGGCAATCCTGCATGCAATCTCATGCACTTTGCACGCTCCATGATTTTTCTGTTCATCCTTTCTAACACACCATTTTCTTGTGGTGTTCTTGGAACTGTCTTCTCTCTGCGAATTCCATGCTCTAAACAATACCTATCAAACTCTTTGCTGCAATATTCACCTCCATTGTCTGATCTAATACACTTCAATTTCTTTCCTGTATCAATCTCAACCAAAGCTTCCATTTCTTGAAAGTATCAAATACATCAGATGTATTCTTAATACAATAAATCCAAGTTTTTCTAGTTGCATCATCAATAAAAGTAACATAATAACGAGAGCCACCGAGAGATGATACCTGAGCAGGTCCCATACATCTGTATGCACAAGCTTTAATTTTTCGCTCTTCTTTTCTTTCCCAACTCTGAGAAATATGACTCTCTTCTGTTTTCCATAAATGAAATTCTCACAGAAGTCCAAATCAACATTCTTCAAACCCGACAACAAATTCCTTGAGTGAAGAATCTCCATCCCCTTCTCACTCATGTGTTCGAGCCTATGATGCCATAATGCTGCATCTTCTCCTTTGGAAGTTAAAGCATTAACATAGTTAGAAATACCATTGCATAAATACAATGTACCAACATTTTCAACTTTTGCTATTATCAAGGCTCCTTTGGTGACCTTCCAAGCTTTATCTGTGAAAGCTGTCACACAATCTTCACCACCTAACTGCCCTGTTGAAATCATATTTTTCTTCAGATCTGGAGCATGCCTTACCTCCTTTAGTAGCCATTGGTTTCCATTCTACTGTTCTACAAGAACCTTACCCATTCCAACAATTTTACGAGGTTTATCGTCAGCCAAATGGACTTGTCAAAAATCTCCTTGAACATAGCCATGAAAATATTTCTTATCAGGTGTGGCATGGAATGAGGCCCGTGAATCTACCACCCAGGAATCAGTGATATTTTCAAAAGAAAGAATCAATGCATCTTGTAACACCTCAGCTATCACATTTGCTTCATGATTGTTTTCTTGTTGTGCATCTCCTTCTTTTCCTTTCTGAGATCTACAGTCTTTCTTTAGGTGTCCTTTCTTTTCGCATTTCCAACACACTAACCCTGATCTGGACTTGGATCTTCCTTTCCTTGATTTATTGCAATATCCCGAGCTCTTCCCTCTTTCCATTTTTCTTCCCCTAGACTTTGCACTCAAAGCATTACCTGATGTCTCACTGTAGCTTTTCCGTCGCATTTCCTTACTAAGGATAGCACCGACAACATCATCAAACTTTAAAGTACTAGATCCTGAAACAGAGTTACTAATGGCCATTACTAAACCATTCCAACTTTCTAGCAATGAGCACAAGAATGACAGAGCTCTAGCTTCATCATCAAAGTTTACCCCTACAGAACATAACTGACTTGTAACAGTATTAAAATCATTTAAATGGTCTGCAACAGATCCACCTTCCGACATCTTCATATTAAATAACTATTTCATAAGAAATACCTTGTTTGAGGCCAAGGGTTTTTCATATAATTTCTCCAACACCTTAATCAAACCCTATGTCGTTGTTTCCTTCGAAATGTTGAAGGTGACCGACGCTGCGAGGCACAACCGTACTATTTCGAGTGCCCTTCTATCAAGAAGGTTCCATTCTTCATCTGTCATACTTGTCAGCATCTTTGTTTTTCTGTCCAATGGTAAGTACAGATCTTTCTGATATAGATAATCTTCCATCTGCATCTTCCATAGCGAGAAGTTTTGGCTGTTAAATTTCTCGACCCTAAACTTACCATCTTCTAACATTGCTCCCACTCGAACCAGGAACCCTTCTTTCTTGTGAATTTATCAGCCAAAAAGACCTTCGGCTCTGATACCAGTTGTTAGAAAATTATATATTACGGAGCAGTGGAACACACAAAATATTGCAGAAATATAAACATAAAAATGCATAAAACAAGAGAGACACAAATATACGTGGTTCACCCAGTTTGGGCTACATCTACCCCAAATAGCCAGTGCTTCCTTTCTATTATCCAGCAAAATGAAGAGACACAACCTACAACAAATCCGCTGTAATATCCTCTGTTTTCTCTCACAGTCTCACCTCTCTGTTTCTAACTCAGAGAATACACATCTATTACACAGCCTCAAATACAATTCCCTCATACAAAGAGAGGGGTTTCCTTCTAGGGAGAAAAACCCTAAACTAAACATAAGTTCTACCGTTAGATCATCCGCCTAATGAACGACCCAGATTGACTAGAAATTACTATACTTTTACAAGGCAATTTTACATATGTTTTTAGCTTCGGGGGAACTATACTTTTATAAGGAAATTTTACATTTGTTTTTAGCTTCAGGGGTGCTACCCCCGAAACCCCCTCCGAGGGACTGCTGGCCCCCGAACCCCCCAGCTAGGGGGGA
>APFE030608264.1:3064-15274 GCA_000404065.3 Pinus taeda | reverse complement strand
CCATAGTATTTTGCCCATAGGTTTCACCTATATATAACACATTTTTTGAGTGTTCGTAAATATAAGGTGACTTATGGAGTAAATATAAAAAAATGTTTTATTTGTTTACCATACCTCTCGTTTATTTATATTTTTATTAATTTACCATACCTCTTTTACAAATATGGTATTTGCCCCATGGGATTCACTTAAGTAAAACCTTTTTCTTATGCCTTCATAAATAGGAGGGTTATGGACTAAATATAAAAGGAGGTTTTATTTATTTAGCATACGTCTAGTTTATTTATATTTTTATTTATTTACCATACCTTTTGAGTAAGTATAAAAAGATGTTTTATTTATTTACCATACCTCCACTTTACTTATATTTTTATTTGTTTGCACCCTTGCATGTATATAAGGTGACTTTTGGAGTAAATATAAAAAACGTTTTATTTATTTACCATACTTCTCATTTATTTATATTTTTATTAATTTACCATACCTCTTGTATAAATATGGTATTTGACCCATGGGAGTCACTTAAATAAAACCTATTCTTAAAAATGGGCGAATGGATTCACTTAAAGAAAACTTATTCTTGAAATTGGACAAATGAAAGGTTGTAACTCCTAATTTCAAGGGCTAAATTTAACTTTTTTACACTCTCCCTTAAAATAAGGTGGGCTATTTTAGGTGATTTGTAAAAATGTACTATGACACAACATATTCGTCCACTAAAAATTCAAAACCCCTTAATTTCGCCAAAGGGCGAACATTCGCCCCTAAAATAATCTATGGGGTGCGGCTAAAAATGGTGAGCATGTACTTTCATCCTTCTGCTCGCAGTAGGTTTCACACCAATCCTAGACGTGGGGGGCTACTTTGAGAAGAGCGAAAATAATCTTTTCCCAACTAGAAAAATCATGAACATAAAAACAACCCTCTAGCAGATTTAACCATTTATCGATGACATCTACATCTATCTGACCCTCGAATATGGGGATTTCAAAATTAACTTGTACCTTAAATGGTGTGGCATTTCCAGAGTAAATTTTGGAAGCCGATGCGTCGCCCTTGGGTAGCCGCTGAAAGATTTGGACAAAGTTGTCCATCATCGCATTCCTTTGTCACTCAAGGGCTTCTTCGAGCAATATTTTGATAGGATCTCTTGCCCCCTCATCTTTCTTTTCATCTGCCATGGGAAGCCATCGGAATTTGCAAGGTTGGTCTTGCAAAGGTTCGACCAGTTCAAGCCCTAACTCCTTATATCCAAACCTCATTGGGGACATGCAAAGAAAAATAGAGAAAAAGCAGACTGCTCTAATACCACTGATCTGGATTTAAACAAGAATGCAACAAATTACAGAGATAACCACAAACACAGAGATGCAACAAAAATAATACTTCATTTCATTAATGTAAAATACTGAAATATGCTTACAAACATAAATAGAAATAAACCAACTAGGGTGATCGTAGCTTATCTCTGAGAAGAGATGTGGTGACTACATGCCTCTGAACTGTGTTATAATAAGGCTCGAAGGCCTATTTATTGTTGAGAAACAATGGAAAAACCTAAACATCCAAAAACCTAACCCTGGAATATGAAACACCAAATTGTGGGCCCCATTTGAGTAAATTGGTACATCAACTTCCCGGGGTTGTAACTTTGGCATACGATCTTTGTTTGACGTGAAATATCTCACTAGAAAGATCTATCTGAGAACTCCAACTTTAGGAAGAGCAAGATCGGTCCATGGACCCATGTTTCTCCCATTCTTCCCAGAAAACGTCGTTTAGGGCCTCAAAACGGCTATGGAAGTTCAGGACCCGAAAAACTGCTAAAATAGCAAACTATGCTACAATTAAAGAAACTAGAAAGCTGAAAGAAACAATAGTGGGGGTTCAAGTAGACTTGGCGAGTGGCCACCAATATCCACCTAGATCAGGGCACCAGGATTGGGGATGAACTTACTCTCCATATCTCAACTTCAAAACAAGGGCTTTGATATTTTCTTCATTAAGGAGAAAGTATATGTCAAACACTCGAGTTGGAAAAGGAAGGCCCAGATTGGAATTGGAAGTAACATGTTGTATAGATTACAACTAGAATATCCAATGGCACTGATAGGTAGTGATGGAGATAAATATTTCAATGAACTATGGCACAGGAGGATGGGACACTTACACCATGGGGCTCTAAGAATTCTCAGAAAAACAGTATGAGGATTTTAAGAATTAAGTACCGAACGAGATGATGTATGCAAAGGGCACACTCTAGGAAAGTATGCAAAAGCAACATTTTCCAGAAGTAACAATAGAGCTCAGAGTGTTCCAGGATTGATACACCCAGACATCTGTGGACCTATGTCCACAAAATATCTTAGTGGTGCCGAATGCTTCATCACCTTCATTGGTGACCATTCCAGAAAGACTTAGATCTACTTTCTAAAAACCAAGGGTGAGGTTTTTAGTTGATTCAAAGAGTTCCGAGCTCTAGTAGATAATTTGACGGGAAAGAAGATAAAATTGTTGTTCTTGAAAATGGTGGAGAGTATGTCGAGAAGGCATCAAAAGAGAGTGGACAGCTCTCTACAATCCTAAGCAGAATGGAGTAGCAGAAAGGGAAAACAAGGCTATTATGGAAGAAGCTAAGACAATGTTGCATGATCAAGATATGCCCAAATTCTTGTGGGTAGAAGCATGAAACATGACAGTTTATGTCCAAAACAGGACTCCACTCAAGGAATTGGGAAAAATCACTCCAGAAAGGGTCTTCACCGAGAAGACACTTGAAGTCAATCATTTCAGGATATTTGGGAGTTTGGCGTATTGTCGTGTACCCGAAGAAAAGAGAAAGAAATTAGATCAAATTAATGATAAAGGATATCTTGTTGGATATAACGAGAATGCTAAGGCATATAGATTCTATCTTCCAAGGAGTAGGAAGGTAGTATTTTGGCAGGATGCAAAGTTCATGGAGGACAAAGATTTCAGGAAATCCTGAGAAATGCCTTCCGAGCAGTAGTCAAAAGACAATCTATCGGTGACCGTTCCAAGAGGACTTAGATCTACTTTCTGTAAACCAAGGATGAGGTTTTTGGTTGATTCAAAGAGTTCTAGGCTCTAGTAGAGAATCTGACAAGAAAGAAGATAAAAGTGTTGCAATTAGAAAATGGTGGAGAGTATGTCAGGAAGGCATCAGAAGAGAGAGGACAACTCCCTACAATCCAAAGTAGAATGGAGTAGCAGAAAGGAAAAACAAGACTATTGTGGAAGAAGCTAGGACAATGTTGTATGATCAAGATATTCCCAAATTCTTGTGGGAAGAAGCATGAAACATGAAAATTTATTTCTAGAATAGGACTCCACATAGGGCATTGGGCAAAATCACTCCGGAAAGGGTCTTCACCAAGAAGACACCTGAAGTCAATCATTTCAGGATATTTGGGTGTTTGGCATATTGTCGTATACTGGAAGAAAACAGAAAGAAATTAGATCAAACTATTGAGAAAGGATATATTGTTGGATATAGCGAGAATGATAATGCATATAGAGTTTATCTTCCAGGTAGTAGGAAGGTAGTAGTTCGGTGGGATGTAAAGTTCATGGAGGACAGAGATTTCAGGAAATATCGAGAAATGCCTTCCGAGTAGCAGTCAAAAGACGATCCATTGGTCCAACCACTTCGACTTGAAGAAACTAGTACCAACAATTCTCCTAAAGAAAAAGCTTCAGAATAGGAGGAATCTCAAGAAGAGGAAGATATGATAAATGTACCCACTACTAGTGGAAGAACGAGATGAGAACTCCCACAGATTCTACGGGATGCAAAGGACTTCATTGTTGAACCCAAGAATGATAAAAGGGAGCGAAGACATCCAAACAAATACCAGGCCGCAGTAACTTAGGTTGGGGAACCCTCTAGTTTTCAAGAGGCCGTTCAACATCAAGTATGGGTAGATGCTATGGTGGAGGAATATAGCTCTATAATGGTAAATGATGTCTTGGAAGTGGTACCTAGGTCTCAAGACATGTTAGGTATGTTCGAGATGGATCTACAAAGTCAAACATGCTGCAGATGACAATGTGAAGAAATACAAAGTCAGGTTTGTGGTTAAGGGCTATGCTGAGAAGGAAGGGATAGACTAAGAAGAAACCTTCACCCCAGTAACTAGGTATATTTCTATTAGAATTGTGATATCCCTTGCAACATGGATGGGGTGGGAGATTCACAAGATGCATGTTAAGACGATGTTCTTGAATGGGGTGATAGAAGAAGAAGCATTCATTGAACATCCAAAGAGTTTTGAGACACATGAGAATAAATCTCATGTATGAAGAATAAAGAAAGCCTTGTATGGGCTTAAACATGCACCTAAAGCATGGTACGATTGGATTGGTGGCTACTTGCAGAAGATGGGGTTTGTCAAGAGTGACACAAATCCTAATCTCTACTATCTTGACATAGAGAATGAGCCTTTAATCCTGGTGTTATATTTGGATGACATTTTCTTGAAAGGATCATCCAGGCTCATCAAAGACTGCAAGAAGAACCTAGCCACAGAATTTGACAAGAAGGATTTGGGATAGATGCATTATTTCCTAGGGTTGGAAGTTTGGCAGCAGAAGGGTGAGATATTCTAAAAAGATCTTGAAGAGATTCAGGATTAAGGACTGTAGACATATGACTACTCCAATGATCACCAACTGGAAGACGATTGATGCATCAGAAGATAAAGATGTTGATCCCACCTTGTACAGGCAGCTTATAGGGTCCCTGATGTATCTGGTCAATACCAGGTGAGACATTTGTTACATTGTCAACACCCTTAGTCGGTTCATGGTGGAACCCAAGAGGGCGCATTGGGCTATAGCCAAACATGTTCTCAAGTATATACAAGGAACAATCGAGCATGGACTATTGTACACCCAAGGCAATGACATCAGGCTGAGTGGGTTCACTAACATAGATTGCACGGAAGTTCAGTAGATTGGAAAAGTACAACTGGGTATTGTTTCAACATTGGATCAGGAATGACCTTCTAGTGTAGTAGAAAATAGAATTATGTGGCTCTGAGCTCAACTAAAGCATAATATATGGCATATAGCACAACTTTGTGCGAAGCCATATGGCTTTGAAAATTGCTTGTGAATCAGGAGAGGGATGGAAGTGACCAGGATTTTGTGTGATAATCAGAGTTGTATCAAGCTCTATGAGAGTCCAGTATTTCATGATCGGTCAAAACACATTGATATCATGTGTCACTTTGTCAAAGACTATGTTCAATGAGGAGCAGTACATTTGAGGTACACTCTTACAAGAGAATAGGTGGCAGACATCCTATCCAAGGCTCTAGGAAGAAAAAAGTTTGTTTATTTCAGGGTGAAGATGGGGATGGTGAACAATCCATTTCAGTGGTAGAAATGAATAAGTATTGTGAGTTGCAGTGTAATAGTTAGTAGCGGAAGTGATATGGGCAGCATGATGCAACATGTTGAGGGGGAGATGCAGTCCAGATGTAGAAGTGGAAGTGGCAGTTTCATGGGAAATAGTATAGGAAGAAAAAGTGCAGTGGATATGGGGCAGCAGGCCTAGCATTAGCACGAAGGACCGATGAAGAGGATCAGTGTGATGCTTCTATGGTGAAGCATTGCTAGAGCACATTCCTCGCTAAGAGGGAGTGTTGATTTTAGGTAGCATCGGATATGATCTAGCTTTCAAATTTGGTGGAGAGGCTAAGGCACATGATATCTCCAAGACCCAGAAATCGTTTGGAGAGATTTCACCTGGATGAGTAGTTATTAAAATAATTAATATTTTTAATGGTTTCCTAAGTCTAAACTTAGGAAAATAAAAATATTAATGGGTATTAATAAATAAGGGTGAGAGGATTCTAAGAGATGAGGATCAAGTCTGTTTTAATCTTATCCATTGATTAGAGACTTAATATTGGGTATTGATTCATCAACAAGAAAATTATAAGAGAAGATTTGAGGATCATTTGGAGACACAACGATAGATACTTAGTATACCAAGGAAAATCGATTCTCAAAGAGAAGGAGATCAATTTAAGAGGGAGAGTTGTAGGTTGGAGGAAGAGGAGGGCATCAACAGAAGTCAATGACTGAGGAAGAGGTGATGCAGGGGCATTGAGAGACAACACAGAGGGAGACACAGTACAGGGGAGATGCAGCCCTCACGCAGGCTGAAACAGAGGGACACAGAACCACGCAAAGTGACGCAGAAGTGGGAGAAGGGTCTCCAAGGTGTCAGAAAGTTTCCAAGGGAAAGTATAAGGTTTTTTCAATCAATATCTCTGTAAAATCATTCCTTGTAAAGCAATTGTTGTTAAATATTAATAAAACCCTCATCTATTGCACCGATTTTCCCACATTTGGTTTTTCGAGGACAATTGTCCAAAAACAACTGTGTTGATGTGATTGGTTCTTGTGCATTATATCGCAGTTATTTTATATATGTAATTATGTGATAACTGCAGTATAATTTATTTTAATGCTTGTTGAAAGGATTTCATAAATAGCTTATTATGAAGAATAAGTAGGTGAAATAAATTAGTTGCTGCAGTAGAATTTCAGGTTAGAAATTTTCACAGTAGAGATTGTATTGTCGGGTGTAGTAATTTTATCCTCATTTATTCCTTCTCTAGGTCCATGGTGGCTAGCACTTGGGTGTGACTAGGTGTTAACTGCGATGCCATGTCTTTATGCAACCTTTCCTTGCCTTCCTGTTTCTGACCTAAATGGCCTTCCCTGGTGCCCAACTTGCTCCTGTTGTATTAGTACTGCCTTCTGGATCTATGATAGCCACCTCCATTGAGGATGTATTGGAGGATACTGGTGGGATCTCTAGATTTGTTTGGAAGCTTGGACTATCAGCAACTGGCTTTTCCAGTCATATATCTACTTCCTCAGATTCTTGATTTGAGATTGGACCCTGTTCCTGTTCTCGGGTTTGACCCCTTGCCCTTTTATGCACATGCCCTTCCTTCATGTCAGCCTCTTCTAATGATTCAACCGCCCTCTTTTGCGCTTTGCCTATGCTGACTGGGAATTCGGTCTCCATCTATGTATTAAGAGGCCATGAATAAAAGTTAGCTTTCCATTCAATCTTGGGCTTAGGATCATGTACATAAGTTGAGGCTTTAATCGTTTCTCTTCTTCAGGCAAGGATGCCTCAGGGGTCGTAATGCCAAAGATCTCCCTTTTCAAACTCCATGGCTTCAAGTAGGGCTTCAACTACTTTGAAGGCCTGTCTTGTGTTAACCACAAATGGGCCTACAAGCTAGCCCATTTTGAAAATGTAACCCTTCTTTGCCGGTAGGAAATGGAGCAGGTCTACACTGAGGACTTGTATGATGAACTCAAGGGTGAAGATCCTCATAGGCATGAATGCTTACAAGAGATATGGATGGAGTTCACAACCAAAAACCTGAATTTCTGTGTAATCCTCATAGAGGTACTAGTCTCCTATGGCAGCTTCCTTGTTGAGTTGGAAGATCTCTCTCTGCTGCGGGAAAATTTTGGGAGGCAGAATCCCATCAATGATTCGGTAGGAAATGGCCATGAAGGTTGAAATGAACTGAGAGTAACCCCCCATTACAAGTCCTTTCCTTATTGAGATATTCCAGTCAAAGACAAAATTTCACTTCTCGTTAGGGGTGAAAACCTGGAGATTTAGGTATTGCAACTCTTCAACATGAGTATATAAGAACACGTAGAATAACAAGGAGTAATATCGAAAATAAGACGAGGACATGAAGTATTGAAGCTGAAAGTGTATGGCAGCTGGGAGGTAATTTGGGATGCTGAGGAAGCAATCAAGTTATTGCATTTTATGAAAACATCCCAAAGTGGCCTTACTCACTTTATGAGAGGTATCTTCTCCCATCAAACAGGTAATTGCTACTAGGATAGGTTGGACTGATGTCCAGAAGAGAGTTAATGGGAACCATTTTTCTGCGGGAAGGGTTTTGACCTCAAGAGCGAGGGTTTGGCCCAGGAAATACTGTTGTTCCTCAGAAGGAGAGTAGTGAAATGATGGACTAGGGTAGCATCAATGAATGTATGTGATGCAGGAGCATTCAACCCAAGAGAAAATCATCGTAATTAAGTAGACATAAGGGATCATGTTTTAGAGAAGTTATTTTCCTAAGTCTCAAATTAATGTAATATTTAGGCCTTTAAGGAAGTAATTAGATAATTATAGGAAGTTGTAAATGCTCTCAAATAATGAGAACATGAGTGGTCAATAATGACAAAAGAGTCTAAAGTTAATTAGGACTCTTTAAGCAATTCTATGATTCGAGGAACTAAGGAGCTCTTAGGAATTAAATGGAGATTAGAAGTCTGTTGGAAATAATACTGAGAGGGGGGGGGTGAATCAATATTATCAAATTCTTTTCAATATGCCTTCCTTAATTTGTTGATCATTAACTTGTATATAATAATGAGCATGAAACAAGAAAAATAGATAGTCACACCAAAGAACACCAGATATAAGGTGGAAACCCAATGTGGGTGAAAACCACCTGCTGCAATATGTCTCTATCTTCTTTCAATTAGAAACTTCTTTTACAATGATTTTGTACTGGTGCAGTCCTTTACCAGTACGCAGGCTGCAACCTGCAGAGAGCTACAACTCTCTCTCGTTTTCCAGTCTCTCCTGGAAGGGAGCTACAACCCCCTTTGCTCTTTTACTTCTTTAAGGACCATGTTTCATTAATTTTCAAACTCGATCCATGAACATCAATAATCATCAAGTACATGAAAATCACCCAATCTCCTTATACAATGAACCAATGAATCACCCAACTCTTCAGAATGTAGTAAACAGAAAAGTAATACCAGAAATCTAAACCCAGAACTCTGCTGCAATAGATAAAAGACAATCAACAATTGTTTCAATATAAGATCGCAACTTCACCAACAAGGACCTGCGTATATCCGCAGTTCTTCTGAGACTGAACTGTGCAGATCCGCACTAGTTGTTCTTCTGCCCTGTGAACTTTTCTTCAGATCCACACCTTTACTTCTGACTTACTGCGTACACCCGCACTGTGCCTTCTTCTCGCCTGCGTACCTCGCACTTCGCCCTTTTCTGTGTTGTGTGCGCCCCACACTGTGCCTTCTCCTGTGGTGCATACCCCGCAATGCACCTTTAGCTTCGCAACGTACTCCCGCACTGAACCTTTTACTGAGCTGCGTACCCCCGTACCGCACCTATGGATCACCTGTGGACTTCTGATTAGGGCCAAATTTACAGTCCTCCAATGTGTCACAGTCAGTCAGATCCACAGATCTGTTCATGCGCCCGAGAGATCACGACATGTCAATAGATTCACCTTAAGTTATCTCCTTGATTTAGATCTAGCTTTTATAAACCAATCACCCAAAATTTCAGATCTTAAGATATTCAAATTTCACTTGTGTCTGGCCAAGAGATCTCCTTTCCTTTTTATAGGCAAGCCCTTCTCAATACCATGGTCCAAAACCATAATAACACAATAACATGAACCCAATACTTGGGATCAACACTTTTGGATGCAATACCATGGACAAAAACCATTTGATCAAAAACTGTCGGGCTAATACCATGAACCATTCATGAAGATTCCCACGTGTACGCGCTTTTATGCATTGGAGAGAGTGAAACTGGGGTCCGCACCTTCTGAATGTATCACCTGTGTACATGCACGCACTCCTTGGTCTGCGTACCTGCGGGTCCGCGGCTTCTTCTAGGACTACCTATGGGTATCTTAATTTCCATGATTTTGAGTGCCTTAACTGAGATCAGCTAGAAGAGTGAGTTGCCATCAAGTACAACACCTGTACCATAGATCCAAACCAGAATCATAATGCCAACAATCTCCCCCTTTGGACTTGATGGAAACCTCAAGATCCTCAATGTCATTCTCCCCTTTTCACATCAAGGGCAAAGGGTTATTCTCCCCCTAAGAACATGCTTAAGTCTTTGCTCTGCTGATAATGCTCCCCCTGACCAGATCCATAATTCTCTATAAATTTCTTCAAGAAGAAGCATAATCTACCATGGCCATGAAAGAGATAGAGACATATTGCAACCATGATCAGATCAGTATCCACGATCTCCTTCTGTGCTACCATAATGCCAACAATGCATTATATGTGCTCCCCCTGAACCGGTGCCATTGATCTACACCCAATCCATAAACCATCCAATGTACGCGTATCCCACATATAAACCTTGCGTACAACCAATAGATGAGTTTTAACAACAAGATGATGCATCAACTACCCCCAGCTTTTGCCTGAGGTATTCAAAGGTCTCCCTTGGCAAAGGTTTGGTGAGAATATCAGCAACTTGTTCCTTAGAAGGAACATACTCCAACTTGACTTTTTGTTCAGTCACTTGTTCCTTGAGAAAGTGATATTTGATCGGTATGTGCTTTGTCCTTGAATGCATGACTGGGTTCTTTGAAATGTTGATTGCACTTGTATTATCACATAAGATGGAGATAGGTGGTGTACAAGTGATTTGAAAGTCCTGCAAGGTCTGCATCATCCAAAGAAGTTGAGTGCAACAAGATGCAGCAGCCACATATTCCGCTTCAGCAGTAGATAAAGCAATCGAACTCTGTTTCTTGCTGAACCAAGATACTAATCTGGAACCCATAAAGAATGCACCACCACTTGTGCTCTTCCTGTCATCCACGCTTTCGGCCCAATCTGCATCTGTATAAGCATGAAGTGTGAGATCTGTATCTCTAGGATACCATAAGCCATAGTTTTCAGTTCCTTGAAGGTACTTAAAGATTCTCTTCACTGCCTGAAGATGAGTTTCCTTTGGATTTGCCTGAAATTTTCCAACTATTCCCACTACATGCATGATGTCTGGTCGAGTACCTGTCAAATAAAGTAGACTTTCAATCATAGACCTGCAGGTTGGTTGATGCACTGTTGTTGATTCATCATTTGCACTGAGGATGCATCCTGTGACCATGGGGGTACATACCGGTTTTGCATCTTCCATGCCATATTTCTTTAAAATCTGCTTGAGATACTTGGTTTGAGACAAGAAGATCCCGCCTTCATTTTGTTGGATTTGCAATCCAAGAAAGTATGTTAGTTCTCGAAGCAAAGACATTTCGAATTCTTTCTGCATCACCAAGGCAAAGCTTTGACTCATAGCTTCTTCATCGCTGCCAAAGATAATATCATCCACATACACAACAAGTATTAGCAATTTGTCATTTTCAATTTTTATATAAAGATTGCTATCTGCTGATCCTTTTGAAAAACCTTGTTGATGAAGATATTTGTCCAAACGATAGTACCAAGCCCTTGGAGCCTGTTTAAGACCATAGAGAGCCTTTTTTAGTCTACATACAAGATTTGGATCATTCCCAAGGATGAAACCATCTGGTTGCTCAATGTACACTTCTTCTTCTAAGTCCCCATTCAAAAAGGCTGATTTCACGTCCATTTGAAATAATTTGAACTTCTGAAAACTTGAGAGAGCAAGGAACATTCGGATGGCCTCAAGTCTAGCAACAGGAGCAAAAGTTTCTTCAAAGTCTATTCCTTCTTGTTAAGCATACCCTTTACAAACAAGTCTGGCCTTGTTTCTAATAACATCCCCATTTTCATTCAACTTGTTCTTGAAGATCCATTTTGTCCCTATGACATTCTTATCTTTTGGTCTAGGAACCAACTCCCAAGTGTTGTTCTTTTCAATCTGCTCAAGTTCTTCATCCATTGCCTTGACCCAGCATTCATCTTGGCAAGCTTCTCTTATATTTTGTGGTTCAGTGAAGGAGAGTAATGCCAAATAGCTTGAAGCTTCTGCAATTGTTCTTCTTGTTTGTATGCCAACCTCCTTTTGCCCCAAAATTTGTGAATCTGGATGATTCTTTTGAACATACCTAGAAGGAGTCTTTTCTTCTATCCTTATCTGTTCCTCTAGCTCCTCATGGGTTTCTTCTTCATGGGTCTCTTCTTCATCATCAGTCTGATTTAGAGAATAGTCTTCATCCTCTTCGATATCATCATGATTTACTTGCCTAGGGATGTATCCTTTTTCATCAACCACTACATCAATGATGTCAACAATTCTTCCAAGTCTTTTATTATAACACTTATATGCTTTGTTGTAGGGAGAATAACCAAGAAGAATGCCTTCATCTGCTCTGGGTTCAAGTTTTCCAAGATGTTCATCAGTATTCTTAA